>CAUYQV010084343.1:0-26115 GCA_963574575.1 Galagoides demidoff
TATAACTGAGAAAATGACATGAAGGCTGTGTGGATCAGTTTGATGGAAGTATTTCGGATTGCATGCGAAAACCCCACACTGTACCCCAGAAGTGCATTAATGTACATAGTTACCATTCAATAAAATTAAAAAAAAAAAAAAAAAAGAATACTGCTACTGCTCATGTCTAAGCATTGCTGTAAATAGGCATTTTCCAGGACAGCCACTTGATGGCCCCTAATAAAAGTTAAGCATTATTCTCTGAGACCAGTGCAATGTTCTAGTCTGAAATGTTGAATCTTTCTCTAACCTAAGGCATTCACGGCCTTTTCTTAATAGCTGTCGTTGTTAGACTTCTGTGATTTTTGGTTCCCGTCATCAGGATTATCTTCCCCCGTGGAGCAGAACGGCAGCATATATAGATCCAGAGAGTCATGGTTCCACTTGGAGGGCAGAGCCGCAGTATCTGTCAGGCAGGGAAATGCGCTAGAGCGTAGTGGAAAAGGCATGATCTCCTCTACAGGAGTCGGAAGACAGTTCCAATCCTGGGGTCTGTCGAGTTCCTCTGGGGTTGTAGGTAACTGTTTAACCTTTTTGGGTGTTATCTTTCCTTAAACCAAATGAACTCCCCAAATCACTTCCCTAAATGTACTTGATTGACTGTGGAGGAATTTAAAAATAACCTGATGCTAACTTATTTTGAAACGTTCTTATTGGTTTATTTTCTCTCTCCCTTTTCTCCTTTCCCCTGATTATCTGTGTGTGTCACCCGGGGAAAGAGAAGTTTATGAAATCAAGTTAATGAGAAAACAACCAAACACGGAAACAATTTGGAAATTTTCACTGTTTTAAGGAGAGAGTCCACCAATTCATATGGCTAGATAATGTAAAAACTGGATTTATATTGACAAATACAAATTTATCACTGAATCATTCAAGTTCCTATTGATAGATAAAGCAGAAACAGGATAATTCAAAGGTAGAATACCTTTCTCAAGATCTTCAACATCCAGAGAAAGAACCAGATCCACATCCCAGCCCAAAGAACAAGGAACATATTAAAAGCTGCTTAAAATAAACACAAAAACTGATTCGCTAAAACAATGTAGAAATCATCCCTTCCAATAGGAATTGGATTATCCATGTTTTCTGATGAGCAAAGTGAATAGGAAGAAGGCTGTCTTTATACTAATGGCCTACTTGTATCTACTCAAATCTGCTTATCTTTAGTAATAGATGAGAAGCAATGAAAACAGACCACTTGGTATCTTTTCCTCTATATTATTTGTAATTTAATACTTTGTTTTCTGTAACTGTTTAATGACTCTGTTGCTTTTTCATCATTCAGTCTGTCAGCTGTCAAAATGATGCGAAGGCTGAAAATATGACCCGTGTAATAATGGTTTTAGTCACACTGGCTTGGCAAATAATGTAATAAAAATAATGATTGAAAATTCAGAATGGAATTTGTGAAACATGGTATCAAGTACTGTATCAAATCTTGAGCATGTTTTTAATTGGCAAAACTTTAATGCCATTAAGAGTTTTGCATATGCTTCAGCTAGCTTTTGTGCAGTTGAGAAAAAAATATCAATACCCATCTGTCACTGTGAGTGGAGCACATATGGTAACAGAAGACCTTAAAATACATCAGATGTGGGTTCTATTATCCAAGTCACTTTGGCTCTGAAAGGAGTTCAGCCACCTTGATAGAGCTCTGGCTATTAGAAGTTTAATTTTGCTAATTAAAGTTGTTATTTTGTATGTAACTCTGACAATTTTGATGGTATGTCTCTGCTGTGTTATTAACAGTCATTAGTATGAATTCTGAGCTCGTGTAACTCCTTCTGTTTCTTTCCGGATTTCTGTAACAGTAAAGGCAATGGTTCTGCCTTCAACCAGGCACCCTTCTCCGTTGGTTAAGTGATCAGTATTGGCAGGGGCCCCTGTTGATGCCTTCTGTCCTTTCTGGAACCGTCCTAGTTTGATTTATGTGTCAAGTTAAAAGGGAGAGTTGAGTCAATTTTTGAGATATTTAAAGTCAAAATAATATCAGGAAAAAAGAAGAAAGTGTTTTCTTTTCCGCTGGGGGAAGGGAGTTGTATAGGTTTCATTTTTATTCATTTCTCTCAGAGTGACTGAGTGGCCACCCAAGTGAGACACGGCTTCATCCCTGGTGTCCAGAAGACACTGAGCTAGATAACCAGGGATGAAGAAATGTAGACTCATGACCTTGGCCCTCCAGAGTGTGGAAAGGAACAAAAACATAAGCAAACAGTCCAGTTTGACTCCCATGGTAGGGGCGTCTAGAGGATGTGCTGGGGGTACAGTGGAAAAATGACTTCTAGAGGAAATCCAGAGAAAATATGAAAGGGAAGGAAGGATGACTATTATAGGATTGGGAAAAAGACTGCGGAAGTCAATGGGAGGAACAGGTGTAAAGACATGAAGATGAAAAGGAGGGTGTGAAACTCACAGAACGGTGAGAAGCTGAGCAGGGCAGGAGGTAAGGGGATGACGAGGGAAGACAGGCCGCAGAAAAGCCAGAGGCCAGATCACACAGTCTCCAATTTCTGGATGTGGATCCCTATCTTGAAGATATTAGGGATCTTTAAAGCACGTCTAGGCAGCAAAAGGATCTAGTTCGATGTCCACTTTGTAAAAAGCACTGTGATGTGTAAAGGCTTAATTGGAAGAATCTGGGATTAGTGGCAGTAAATTTATTTTCAGAAAACTCAGACACAGGGGCAGTGGGGTGGCCCAGGAGAAATAAATTGGGAAAAATGCTTGGACTATGGGATCTTCAGGAGTCTGGGTTATTCTGGTTTTCTATATTGAGTTTACTGTTTGACCTTGTCTCTCTTTGCTTTGTTACCACCAGCCCATAGGCCTGAAGAAGAAATGTCAAACGTATAAGAGGTGGTTTATTTAATTGCACCTGAGACAGACCCATAAAGTTTATATTTTTCCAGTTCTCTTGTGACAAACTGAGAAAGGAACCATCACAATCTCTTCTAAATAACTTTCCATTTTGATGATTTAGAAGGTCGTTTAAACATTCTTCATGTTTTTTCCCCAGTTTTCCTTGGCAAAAACTTTCTATTGCTTGAAGTCAATCTTCATAAAGTAGGTCACACATGTTCATCAGTGTTTATAAAGAGAGAGCTTCCCTTGCTGTAATTGAGTCTCACGATAACGACGATGTCTTGCAGTCCAGACGTGAGCAGTCCAGTGCTGGTTTAAAGACTTCCCAGCATCAGGGGCACATCGTCCTCTCTCTTTGCTTCCCCAGCCGTAGGTATTTCTTAGACCAGTAATCTAAGATTGCTCACAACCATATCCCCATTCTAGCCCTGTGAAGGGCTATGCCTGCCTTCCTTTAAAAGGAACACGCTATTTCCATCCAGCTATGTATCCTGCTGGCACGAACTTGGTCTCTTGGCCACATGAAGATACAAATGATGCTAGGAATAGTGTTCCCCCCACCCTACTCTCTGGGTGCACCTGAGCCCACCTGAAAATTACATAATTTTACATAATGAAGAAAATACATATTGGAGAATCAGCAGTAGTTTCCGACATGGGACTCCCATGACACAACATTATGGAGAAGGAAACCAAGTTTCAGGCATGTTAGCATACGTAAAGGACGCTTTGCTAGTAAGTGGTAAAGGTTGCGTTTTTATCTGGGTGTGTCTGATTCTGCCTAAACTTTCCACTCTTAACTAGGCTGCTTTCCAACTGTCTTTAAGTTCGGAATGTTCTTAAAGCTTCAGTCCTGTACATTCTCAAGTGAAAGTTCCATATTTCATTTCTAAATAAGATCATCATTTCCCTTGTCAGAAATAATATCTACAGTTGCTGCAGTATTTGGTCTGTATGAATTGCTTTCCTTGTTTTTCAATGCCATGCGTAGATTTAAGTTCCTTGCTATTCAAAACACAGATGAGTTATTTCATTTTTTTCTTTTAAGTAAAAGATTTTATTTAAAAACGGCAGAAAGTCTTCTCCACAGTGTACTCTTCTCTGTAGAGGAGAACAAATCCCTCTTAGTCCTCTGCTTAAGCAACAGCTTAATAATAGGCTAAACCAAGAGGGGAATATTTATGTTATTTTTTCAGAATTGGGGTGTTTTTCTAGAAGTAGGGTGATACTCTTTTTTGTTGTTTTGTTATTGTTTTTTCTTTTTCTTTTATCTTTTTTCCTGTTTACTTTAGGTACTAAGTGACCTTTATATCCTGTCTCCCATCCTTTTTTTGTTTTTGTATTTACTTTTCATTTTTTGAGATTTCTACACTGAAGTAAATTTCAATAGCAAAACATCTTGGGCACTCAGTCTGTGAATATGGTTCTCCACTTCTCTTCTTGAATATTGAATGACAGTGGCCGTATTAATTAACTATACTCTGCCTCAGTATCTTTATTTGCAACATGGGGTAATGATATTATCAGTTTAAGGACTAAATTAGTTAATCTGTATAATGCAATTAAAATGCTTTGTACCAATCCTGATACATACAAACCACCAAAAAATGTTATATTTACCCAATATAATAATCTTAAACAGGCAATATATATTTTTCTTTTCTTGAGCACAGAACATTAAGGTGTCATAAAAGTCCTTTCCCTCAATGTCTTCCTGTTAAGCCATGACTTTCCTTGTGAAGTCAGGGCTCTGGAAGCATGACTAGGAGGGTGGATAACCTGGGGCTTGCTTTACTAAAGAACAAGTCACCCGAAAGCAGGCCTAGGCACCTCTATTTGTTTTTATTTATTTATTTCTTCATTAATTTACAATGTAAAAGCCAGATGTCTTTTTAAAAGATAATGCTGTCAAAATAAAGTCAATGAGTAAGAAGGCACATCAAAAGTTCAGGTATAGGAAGCATAACATAGAGGGCTTTGTTGAGTTTCTAATGTAACAGGAAAGAAAACCATACATATAAAAATTATTTTTTAAGTGAAAGATTTTGTCAGAAAAAAAAGTTCACATTTTCTCCTTTGTCCAAAACAATCTTCATTCATGGGCTTTGGAGAGGGGATTTGGTCTTTGGCCACATAGAGATGATGTTATTCAGGCTGTGGCGAGAGCTGAGATAGCTGGCGCCGTGCAATGGTCCACCAACTAGAATCAGAATCAACAACAGCAGTAAGCGTGTCCCAAGCCTTGGTTAACTTTGGTCCACTGTCTGGGTGAAGTCCCCCACTGATACGTGCTTTGGACAATTCCCTAGCACTCTGTAGAGCATCCGCTGTCCTCAAAGATTTTAGTAGTATCGGCTTATTCCCTTAAGACATCTTCCCACAAAGACGCACACCCAGAAACTTGCTCACGTGGTGCACTTTGTGGTGCAGGATTACCCAAGTACTTTCGCTGTGATTGTGCGTCCAGGTCTCATCCAGCCTGCAGCACCTCACAGCCTTGTGTGACTATGTAACCATCTCCATTTTCAGCAAGCCAGGCCCTGCACACCCAGCCACGGGCGTGCACCACAGCTCTGGTCTCAGCCACAGCTGCCTTTGACTGGGGCATTTCCCATGTGGTGTGTCTGGCCATGGGCCCAGGTCTTTTATTTTTAAATCCACTCATTTATATTGATTGAAAACACACACACAAAATTAATTGGTCATCATTGGAGTATCCCACTGTACTAACTCAATGTTTTGAAAATTGCTAAATAAGGCAACAAATGAAAAGGTTAACTTCATTTATCCTATGTAAATCATACCATTATGGAACCAAATAGTAGATGAGGAGATTTTTTTTCTTTTTCACAGAAGAATTAATGGATCCAAGACCTGGTTATTGGATCCTTCTAACAACGCACACAGAGAAGCAGACAGACATTATGTACTTCCATTTGGATAGATATACTCTATATAAAGTAGCTCTATTAAAAATGTTAATTTATGGCTTGACACCTATAGCTCAGCAGCTAGGGCACCAGTCACAGACATTGGAGCTGGGGGGTTGTAACCCAGCCTGGGCCTGCCAAACAACAATGACAATTATAACCAAAAAATGGTAGTGTATTGTGGTGGGCACCTGTAGTCCCAGCTATTTGGGAGGCTGAGTCAAGAAAATGGTTAAAGCCCAAGAGTTTGAGGTTGCTGTGAGCTATGGCACTATAGCACTCTACTGAGGGCAACATCATGAGATTCTGTCTCAGGGGAAAAAAAAAAGTTAATTTATGAGAAATAGAGCTAGAAGAGCAAGTAAATCTACACAAAAAGGATGCAGTCATCAAAGCCAAGTATGAGAGGAACTCTACAGGACAAAGCTCTCCTTTGTTCAATAAATAAAATCCAGAAAAACAGTTGGAGAAGTTTCTTAAAAGTTAAAAGAGATTTAAAAACACATCAACCATTGCAAAGTATATTTTTTCCCCAGATCCCAATTCAAACAAACTTTATAACAAAATTTATAATATTTATGAAAGAATCAAAAGTTCAAACACTGGCTATTGACAACATTAAGAAATTTGTAATTTCTTAGTTGTGGTAATGATAAAACGATAGTGTTGAAAAAATAGCCCTGATCATTTCTTTGCAGTTAAAAGGAGGGGGATATCTAAGATTTGTCCCACAATAATGCAGGACAGGGGAAGAGAGTAAGTGTGAGAATGGGGCATGATTAGCTGGGAGATGATGATTATCAGAACTGGGTTATTGGCATATAGAGAGGTCAGGGTTTCATTGTAATATTTTATTTATTTTTTGTATTTTTGAAGTTTTCTATAATTTTTTATAAAGTACTTTTTAAAACTTGAGTATTATGGTCAGTCTGAGTGTGGTTGCCAACTCTAAACTGACTTGAAAACTGGGTTACAATATGATTCTAAATCCAAGGTCCTTTTGCTTTTGGAGTTATTGATATGGTTACAGTGAACATCATTTATATTTCCTATGACGATTGTAGACCAGAAAGTATGATTGATATCCTTGGGTTATTTAAGAAATCTCAGCAAGCTAAGGGCTTTCTTTTAGAAAGATAATCTCCAAATATTACCTAAGACTTTTTTTTTTTAATGAAGAAATTTTGATTAGGACGTTAAATATGAAATGCTCTATTTCAAAAGAGAAAATTAGTTATATATCTCAAAGGAGAAGGAGAATAATTAATCAAAATGTGCACCTTAACTCTCGACATAGTTTTGCAGTATTATCTGTAGGTTGTTTATGCCAGCAGCAAAGAAGCCTAGAGAGCCAGTGGCTATGAAATCACAAAACGCATTTCCCACAGCTTGTTTGAGAATTGAATATTTTTCGTTGCAAAAAGTGGTCCAAAGCCTAGAAGAAATGGTATTCAGTTGGTGCAAGGTGGGTGACAGAGAGTTTCCAAGTCCAGCTTTGATAATTTGAGCAGACTTATTTGTATGACGTGGTTGAGTGCTGTCTTGCAGGAGGATTGGCCTGCGGACCAATGTCAGCTGCTTAATCCCCAATGTCCTCATCATTTTGTCCAACTGGCTGCAGTGACATCTACTGTAATCGTTTGACCAGATTTCATGAAGTTGTAGTGGATAGTATCAGTACTGGATCACCAAACAGACCCCACTGGCTTTTGGACTGCATTTTGGCACTTCATCTTTATCCAACCATTGTGCAGAATGTTTGCAACTGTCAAAAGAATCCATTTTTCATCATGTAGCACCATACGGTGTAGAAATGGTTCACCTTTATGTTGTGAGAGCAAAGGAAGGGCGTCTTTCAAGGTGGTTTCTCTTCTGACATTTGGTTAATACATGTGGAACCCGACTATCCAGCTTCCGTGTCTTGCCAATTTGTTTCAAATGGTCCAATATTGTGGAAATAATCACATCAAATCTTGCTGCTAATTCACACATAAGTTGGGGTGGATTTGCTTCCACAACAGCTGTCAGTTCATCATCGTCCATTTTGGTCTCAGGTCACCCATCTGGTTCATTTCGTTTTCAAGATGAAAATCATCAAAAAAGAACTTCTAAATTCAACAACAGACTATGCGTTCTGTAATTACCATATCCTTCCCAAACATTTAGTTGGGATTTCAAGTTGTCTGTGCCATGTTGGTTCCATAATAGAGCTCATATTCATAAATAACACTAATTTTTGAATTATTCAAGGTATCAAAAAAATTACTCTAAAACAAAAAATATTTTTTGAGGCCAGCCATGGTGGCTCACACCTGTAATCCTATCACTCTGGGAGGCTGAGGAGGGTGGATTGCCCTGAGCTCACAGGTTTGAGATGAGCCTGAGGAAGAGGAAAACCCCGTCTCTAAAAAAAAAATAGCTGGGAGTTGGGGCAGGTGCAATAGTCCCAGCTACTCAAGAGGCAAAGGCAAGAGAATCACTTGAGCCCAAAAATTTGAGGTTGCTGTGATCTACGACACCATGGCATTCTACCAAGGGTGACAAAGTGAGACTGTCTCAAAAAAAAAAATTTTTTTTTTTTTTTTGGAAAAATGATCACAAGCCAAAAAGTGGATTTGGAAGAATGAGATGTACCTTTAGCTCAAACTTAGTACTTGAGGAAATCAGATGTTTAATATTTAATAACCTAAAACTTGAAGATTTAGAACTAAGAATAGGAATTTTAAGAAAGTCAAATATCAATGTTGATATTTTATTATAGAGAAATTTGAGTATATTTCATACTTTAAGTATCATTTAAGAAAATCAGGCCAAAGTAAAAGGTACAGTTGTAATTCTAGTTGCCCATCTTAACTGTGTCATTGATTCATACTTGTAATGTTAGTTCACATCTCACTAACTCAACATTCAGTTTGGACATTTTAAGAGAATTTGGGGTTCCCCATGTTAGTACTTTAATTAGTGAGAAAAATTTGACAATCAGTTATTTTTGAGGGACTTAAGTAAGAAATAGGATGTATTCAATTGATAAATTCAGTTTAAAATTTTCGAACCTGTTTACAGAACTTTGGTAGCCAGGCACCATAGTTCACACCTGTAATCCTAGCACCTTTGGGGACTGAGGTGGGTGGATTGCTTGAACTCAGGAATTCAAGGCCAACCTGAGCAAGTGAAGATTCAATCTCTACTAAAAATGGAAAAACAAGCCTGTTGTGGTGGCCACTGTAGTCCCAGCTACTTGGGAGGCTAGGGCAAGAGGACTTCTTAAGTCCAAGAGTTTGAAGTTGCTGTGAGCTATCATGCCACTGGCACTCTATCCAGGGAGACAGAATGAGACTGTCTCAAGAATAAATAAATAAACAACTTTTGGAAATGGGATCAAATATTAGCCAATCTCCCTAAACAATTGTTGCTAAATGTGCTAAACTTACAGATGTACTTGTAGAAATTATGTTTAAGAAAAGCTACATTTTAAAATTCCTAACTTCAATATTTCATGCATTAATTTAAAAACAAAAATAACGATTCATTGGTGGGTTTTTCTGTGTACAAAACTCACCCATTTTGGACTTAACACAAAAACATGAAACCCACGATGTCACATTTTTAACAAATCTGTAATTGTGGTCATAGAAAATGTTTAATGCAATGAATAGGAGTGAATCTGGGGAGCCCAGCTAGGAGGGGCATTCCCCTGAAATGTCCCCTTCTCCGCGGCCGTCAGACCCGGCGAGGGCAGGGCGGCCCGGGGAGGGCTCGGCCAGTAACATATTTCCTAGACGCGGCAGCTCCTCGGTGCTGCGTACTGGATGCTCCCAGCTCCCTGCGGGAGTGGGGGCCCATGCGGCCAGAAGCAGATTAAAGCTCACACACTTCAAATTGGCGGCTTGCCGCAGCTTGTCAGAAGGCTGGGGTTCAGCGCAGCGTTAATGGAGAAGTCCCCCAGCCGCCTTCTCCCCTCTCCCTCTCGCCCGCCTTTGGAAGGGCGCTCGCATCCCGGGCAGACCCCAGGCCGGCCTCCCGCTCGCGGTGGTCTGGACGCCCGGCCTGGGTCTGGGGCTCCCAGGGCAGGTGGGGGGACCGGCTGCGGGGTGCACCACCTGGGCGCCCGGAGCACCCCAGACCCACGGCCGCCCACGTCCCCGCCTCCCCCCAGCCCAAGCTCATAGCGCTGCAAAGTGAACTGTCAGCGGCGACTGATTTATAAGACCGATTTACCTTCTGGAGAGTGTAATTATGTTCATAGTTAAGAATTAATCAGGTGAGAGAATTATGGAATAATGGTTCTGCGGACTTTGAAGGACACCCCAGTGGAGAGCCGGCCGAGTCCTGCGCCTGGCGGTTCGGTGGGTTACGGGGAGAGGCTTCTGCGCAAGCTGTCTCATCTGTAAAAAGCCAGTGAGAATTCTGGCTGGGTTTCTCCAGAAGGAGAATTCCTAGTCACCCAGCTTAAAAGATGGGGAGAAGGAGGTTTTGCGAAAGAAGGAACTGGGAGAGACCGGATTATCTCCGAGTAAGGATTTGGCTGTTGTTTCCCGCTAAAGAAAATTATTAGCTGAATGGCTGTGGGGACCAGTCGGCATCTCAGAAACGTGTTCCCTCCGAGGGGTGTGGGGGACAGCTTTCAGGTCTCAGGATTCGGTTCTTTGCAGATGTGGAGGGTTCTGGCCGCCTCGTGTTTTTCCTCTTCTTAGTGGGCAGGGAACTTGGTCGGTTTATTTAGTTTATTTCTGAAAATGTCTCACTATCCTCTTCCCCACACTTCCCTTTCAAAACTGGCACTTCTGCTGAGACAGGGCAGACTATTTTGTATTACCTCTGAGAAGAACTTCTAGGAGTCCCTTGCAGGGCAGACACATATTCATTTACTGTTAAATTTTGAAGAAAAACGGCTGCAGGAGAAGCCAAGCCTGGTGCAGACTGAGTGACATTACTACAGTATCTGAACCTGGTCATCCCATCTCCTCGACAGGACACCATAATTCCAACAGGACGCTTTATAATCGGAAGGGACCAAGGAGTGCTGTTTGGTTAGCCATTCAGCTGCGTACACACAGCTGAAAATAAGGGGGAAAACGGTGTTTTAGGCCACCTTTCTTCAGCTCTGCCCCCACACCGCCTGGGTCCTTGTCCCCATCACTTACCCTCGCTTGCCTACTAAGGGTCCCGCTGTCTCAGATCTCTGGGGATCCCCTGTTGGACCCCCTATTTTTTCTCCCTTTCCCTCGTGGCCTTGAATCTTGAATTCTCTTTCGTCCCTTACTTAGGAACCCCCTTTTCTCTTAGCTAGTTCTCAGGTCTTAAGCGCCTACTAGGTACAGCAGGAGTCAGATCCCGCGAATAGAGGAGGGAAAGGCGGCAGTTTCAGGCGGCTGCCCCCGAGGGGGTAGAATTGTTAAGATAGTCAGACTTTCCACAAATCCAAGTGACAATCCTGAGGGTTTCTCCTCTGCTTTATACTGTGGAAGTGACTACTGGACTAAGAGAAAGGAGGAGGAAATCTTTCCAACCTGTAGGCATCAATAAAAAGAAACAAACAAACCTCTTTATCATCTCTTCACACATGCAGGGAGTGAATCTCACTTGGCGGACACTCCGGGTTAGCTGCTGGGGCCACAGGTCGCCCGGCACACTCTGATCTCGGGTTTCCCAGTAGTAATGGTAGAAGGCCCATTGCCACCGCTTGCTTTCTGTTGAACCTTACTGATACTCTGCTCTGCACACTACCAGGTGCTAGGCTTTCCCCAAATCTCACCCTGCCACACCTTCTATAGAGACCCCAGGCTAGAAGGAGGTGAAAGGAAGGTGCTCTTCACAGGGAGGCTGGCTCCCAAAGGTAAGTCAGTAACTCTTATATAGGTAGAACTATGAGGAATTACGAGTCTTGTGCCCCGGCCGATCACTATTCCAACAATCAGTCTGTAATTGACCTTTCCGTTTATCCCCCCTACTCTGGCTAAGCAGGTGGGCAGCTGTCCTCTTAATTAATTGGCATAGTGAGGAGGAGAAAACAGCTTTGGCCTGGGAGCCAGGAGATGGATTGTAGTTTTGGCTCTCCTCTCCAACAGCTGGCTGGCCTTGGGCCTGCCATTCACTTCTGCGTGCCAGGGTTTCTGCAGATGCATAGTGAGGCAACCAGATTGGGCCAGTGTTTCCACAGAATGTGACTGTCGTGAGAAGGTGTCGTGGGGAACCCTGGACGCTGTCCTCTCTCCTCTCAGGGACTAACCGTATACATGGACATTCAGTTACAGAGAAACGTTTCATACTTGGTTTAACCAAGTGTCTCCCCATCTATTTGACCAGAGAACACCCACTTATTTTTCTTTTGTCCTTCCTTCCCACCTGCTTCCTTTCCTCCCTTCCTCCCTTCTTTTCTTTTTCTTTTCTCTATATGGTTTTCAATATAATGCAGACCCAGCATTTTCTGGAATTCACTGTGGGAAAGACAGCACTACATGACTCTCTTTAGGTCTGCTTGTTAGTTTAGTTTGCTTATAAGTGTGGAATCAGATCTTCTCAGAGTGTTACAATACAGATACCAGGATATATTGTTTTAATTATTGTTTAATGATTACCTAATCAAACTTACTGATTCCTGAGCACTAATGAAATATGGAGCAAAACAAATAAGGTAAAAGGTATCTTTAGCCAAGAGAGTATCACCATACTTACTTAGCACTCTTGGGAAGTAAAGTGATGTGTATTAAAAACAAAAACAAAAACAACAAAATATATATCTACATAATTCCAGTATTTTATTTCTGCTATTAATTTATTTATTCATTCAAATAACATAGGAGTTCTTAAGTTTTTATTCTGTGTAAACCCCATTGGCTGTCTGGGGAATCTTTCTCAAAACAATTTTATTAAATACCAAAAAACACATAAAATTATACAAGACAATTATTACGAATGCATCAAATGACAAGATCTAGCAGTAGGTCTAATAATTGCTGTAATTTTAATGTACTGATGAATGTAAATTTCTGTAACAATTGTACTGTGACAAATGTGACAGATGTGTAAAGATTCATAATAGCTTGGTATTTGTTGCAGATTATACTTTCCAAAAATAGCCCTAGAGATGTGTATGAAAATTCTCCCAATACCAGCCCCCAGTTATCAAGTCATCCTCAGCCAGTGACTCTTCTGAGACCACATATGTCGTGAACAAAGATAAACCTTCTTCCTTGTCTTCTGTCCAAATACCTGACCCAAAGAGCAAGTGAGTATAATGAAATTTTATTTTATGCCACTAAATTTGTCATGCAGAATAACAGTCATAACATTACCATAATAAAGTACACATAAGTCCTAGGAAAAGGGTTTCTCCCTGCAATTTCTGTGCCAAGATTCTGAGAAGGAAAGTCCAATTTTCTGATTTGGGCAAATGAACGGATGGTGTTATAATTCAGTGAGGTGAAGAATATAGGATTAGATCAAATGTTGAGTTACAGAAGGTAGAGATTATGAGATTTGTGTAGGGACAGTTTGCATTTTTGATGCTCTTGGGCAGTCAAATGATTGAAATGCAAATCAGGGCCTCAGATTAAAATTCCGGATTTGGGATAAGGCTTGAGGACATCCTAGTGGGTCTGGGTGAGTAAAACCACCAGCTTGGTAGATTTCACACAGCATCTAGAGCAGCGGTTCTCAACCTGTTGGTCGCAACCCCTTTTTAACAATGAAAATACATTGTGGAAGGTTGAATACATTAGGAAGGTTGAGAACTACTAATCTAGAGAGTGTAAGAAAGGAAAAAGGGCCGACAGTAAACCTGGGAGAAACAAAATGCTACAGGCAGAAGAAACTGGGGAAGGGAAATGAGGTGTGGTCAGTGTGGGAAAGCGACAACTGTACGAAAGGGGTGTCATGAAAACAAGGCATTTTCCAAGCTGTGCATGCCTTCTCCTCCACAGATGTTTGTGTCTACGTTTTCTCTAGTCGATCCCCACACCAAGAACGACTTAGTGTCTGCCTTTCATGCATGCAGATGTTTTTAGGGGCAGAAAAAATAAAGATTGAGACTTTCAGCCATGTTAAAATAGGTAAGACAGGAAAACGCTCTGTTGGCCCTGGCAATTAAGAGAAAATAATTCTAAATCATGTACAATTCTCCCTTCTAAGAATGCACAGGAAGTTTACGTTTTTAACTACTTGGTTAGTTTCAGCATCCTAAGATAGGCAGCCTTACAATTCAATTATGCCTTCGGAGGCACTTACTGTAGGGTCAAGATGGTTTTATTTTTAAAGACCTCCCGTTGGTCTGTGGCTGACTACTTTGTGGTTCTACTTTCCTCTCTCAGGGGCTGTTGTGGTTTTGTGGTCTCCCCACACTATGATTTCTTTCCTAATTAGTGGTTTCACGGTCTTCTCTCTCGGGGCAGCCCTTCCAGCCTTCCGTGGGTATCTGTTCAAGTGTCTACAACTCCTGGTGGTCTATCTGGGCTGCTCTGGCTGACTTGGTTGCTTTTCCTTTATTCCGTGCAAGTAATATATTCGTTTTCCATTGCTGCTGTAACAAGAGACCATGAATTTAATGGCTTCCGATGACACGAGTGTAATAATTTACAATTCTGGGAGCGAGAAATTTGGAACTGGTTTTGTGAACTAAAGTTAAGGTGTTTGTGGGGTTGTGTGCTTTTCTGAATCCCCAGGGTCACTGTCTGTTCCTTAGCCATCACAGTTCCTACTGGCCACCTAGGTTGCACGGTTTCTCCTTTCTCCTGTATCTTCTAAGCCAGCAACGATGGCTTTTCATGCTGCTATCTCTCTAGTTCTCCCTCGTCTGTCTCCCTCTGCCACCTACACACTGAAATTACACTGGTCCCACCTGGGGAATCTAGGGTAATCTGTCCATCTTGAGGTTAGCTGATTAGCAAACTTGATTCCATTTGTCATCTTAATTCCCCTGTGCCAAGTACCACAGCACATTCACAGGAAATAGGGATTAAGATGTGGGCATCTTTGGGGGACCATTATCCTGTTGACCTGACCTAGGAAAAGAACAAAATTTTCTCAAAAAATAATACCATTACCAATGCATCTTGTGTCAGAAAACTATAATCTTGGTGGTAGCTTTTTTTTACTAGATGGGGTGGCATTTTCTCTTCAAACTTAAAGCCTCCTTTGAAAGGTAAATTTGCTGACACCTGACCTTACAGTTTGGGAGGCAGAGGTTACCTTCCATCAATTTTCATACTGGCCCAATTTCTGAATAGTATTTTGCACATTCAGAGTAGTACATACGTTATTTACAATATTCAATCAATAAATAAAAAATTAATGGTAGACAACAGTGCTCCCAAATATCTCTATAATGTCTACTTTGTAGCAATTTGAAGTAGATATGCCCCGGTTGTTAGGTACAAAGGTCACCCCAAGAACTTCAGGTTGAATCTTAACTACCATCCACTTTCTCAGAGAAGCGTCTATCCAGATGGATCTTGTATTTATTAATTCTGCTCCAGGGTTGAGGCAGGAATAGGAGTTTCTGACTCTATTGAATTGAATCAGCTATTTAACTTTCTAATCTTGAGGGTGGAAATTGTGATTTTTTTTAACCTTTATTTTGGAGTCTTGAGGTGGGTCCTAAGTAAGTTTATGATTTGAAAGGGTCAGAGGATTGGTTGGGAAGATCATAGGGTTCCCTGAAGTGACGACTCCCTGATAAGCCATTGACCTTTGTAACAAGTCCAGGATCTCCCAACACCTGGATGCAGACTTAGGTAGTCTCAGGGCTAGACACTAGCTGTAGCTCTCCTCCTCCTGAGTCATCAGCGGCCTTGTTAACAGTGTGAGTATGGGAACATGTGAATTGAATGTGGCTAAATCCCATCAGGTTAAATATAGATGGCGCTGCATTGTGTGAAATGCTAGTTTTGAATCAGACAGAGCAGGTGTGAGGCATCTATCAGGCTGTGCCATCTTATTGTCTCTGTGCTTCAGGGCTGGCCTCAGGCTTGGCAGATCTGCTGCGTTTGATCTGAGCCCCGAGGAGTCTGAAGCCTGACTGTCTGCTTTTCCTTCTTATTCCCTCTCCTAGGCATCAACATTTTTGTGATAAACACCTTGGTACCAGTCTTCCGCATTTGCTCCCTTTATCTCATCTTAACCAATATATATTCTCCCCCACCACACACACACCCAGAGTTTATGATTTGACAAAGGTTTTCTGCAGAAGCAAGGATATTCCTGTGTAAGAATCATAGATTATGAGTTCCAGAAAGGTCTAATTGGGGTACATCTACATTTACTTTTTTCAGATGTCTTGAAGCTGTAATGCAAACTTTACAGTCTCTAGGGGTTATTAGTTTTATAGTGGTTAAGTTATCATGTGATCCATTATTTTAAATATTTTAAGTTTGAGACAGACTGAAATATAGTATGCAATAAGAATAAATACTCAACTCATTTTTAAGAAAATAAGACCTTGGCAGATGTTTTGACAGTCTTCAGAAGGGTTTAACTTCCTCTTTAGAGATAGAGAGATACTTTGGGAAACTTTTGAGAGCATAGATCTAAATTCCTCATTTTACCGAGCTAGAAATTCAAGTGCAATGTGAGATTAAAGGCAGTCTCCTGGCCCAGCCCAGGACATCCCCCTCTGAAGCACACCGCTCAGCGCCGGAGAGGGAAAGGAGCACTTCACTTTCCTCTTCAAGGTCCCATCCATTGTGTTCTGCGGAGAGTGACCTACCTGATCCCCCGCATGATTAATGTGGTTTCTGAAGCATGAGATCTGATTATGACCCCATGTTGTTCTATTTAATTATGAATCTCATTACGGCCTGGGCCGTAACACCGCGCAACCCTCCTTGCAGTCACCTTTGCTGATCTGACTGCCTGAAGGTTCATCTTTATGATTTACTCTAAATTGTTTTAGAATCATAGACTTTTAGAGCTGGAAGGGAGGTTAGAGATCATGAAGTTCAATCCCCTCATTTTATAGATAAAATTACAGAGGCCCCAAAGAGAATAAGTCATCTTCGAAAGGTCACTCAGGGGATGTGGGACAGGAACGTGGGGTGCCTGACTCCCCAGGCCAGGCGTGGTGTCTCTACCACACTGCCCTGCAGGCTGACACTTCATAATGTGTCTCTTCTGTCCCTTGCTTTGTGTTATGTGACATCTTCACGCCATGCGCGGGTTATCTGGCATCGTCTTTTTCAGTATTATGTTAGTCACAAATTATAGCAGACAGCAGAGATCTTTGAGTTTTGAGGCCGAGTGTGCTGGTCAAATTATTCACCTTTCTGGGCCTTGGTTTTAGTTTAGTTTCCTAGTTGCAGGCCAACCTGCTCCCTCTGAAGAAAGAGGCCAACCTAGCTAATATAAGTATTGTCAGATAAAAACAAATCAATAGGTAAGGAGAGACTTTACTTGAAAAGACTATTGCAGTGTAGGGGAGAGAGACTTCTGCCATAGCGGGAGGGCTGTTATTGTGATGAGGAAAATGTCTGAAAGTCACGTGGAAAAGGCCTTTGTACCAGGAGGAGTAAACAAGGGTAGAAATAACTGGGTGGGGGTAAGGGATGAATGGGTAGTGTCATTGCACATTTGGTCAGAAATTCCTTTTCTTTTTCTTTTTCCTTTCTTTTTTATTTTGGGGTTGGCTGTTCCACATTCCCAAGTAAGCTCAGACTGAGGGTGGGCCCAAGTTGAAGATCCTACGATGAGGTGAAAAGCCTGGAAGTTTGGGCAGGTCAAGTAAGAAGACGTTTTGTCCTAATTGGTTGGGGGGAAGGGACAAACAGTTCAAGCAATTTATGAGACATAGAATGGGAATTTGGATGGTCTTTGTCTAATCTTATCATAGGTAACAAGGTGTCCATCTGTGAGAGTCTTATCTAAGTCAGACGTGGAGGGCTATTTCTTTACCATAAGCCATTTTTCAGAATACAAAATCACAGGGGTATGTCTGTCAAGCTCCAGGATCACACACCTGGGTAAAATTCCACATTGTCAGTGCTTAGTAATATCTGTATCCGTATCTTACTAAAGTCTTCTCATATCACATGCTTGACTTTCTGACTCTCTCCTCTTTTGCACAGGAGAAGTTGCAGAGGGCCTTGCATTATATCTGAGAAAGTTAACTTATTAATCAGCACTTGACAGATTTTTCTTTGCCTTCTCAAAACGGGGCTAAACACCCACTTATTCCATAGAGTCTGTAATAAGGGCACAAGGAGTCATCACTACTTTTCTTCTCTTTATAAGCACTGGATAATGCTGAGCACTGAATGGAGTGGGTAGACTCTCAGGGCGTGAGCTTTTGGCTCTGGAAAGTACAGTGTGCCCTTGAGTTGGCTTAGAAACAGCCCAGCTATGAATAATAATTCATAAGATCATATGAGTCCTCTTGTAAGTGCCGTGTATTAAACCCTATTTAATGTGAAGCTACAGAGTTCTTTGCAGGCAATTTCAGGGAAGGGCGGGAGGATGGCAGCAGTGATTCCAGTTCCCAAAAAGTTCTTCACCAGCCAAGAGGGGAAGCTTAAAGCTTTTCATTGTTTTTAAACCTGCTCCTGAGAATTACATAGGGAACTTGCCAGCTATGTGAGAGACCGGACCATTTGCTATGATGCTAAAAATCTACAAAGAGGCAAAGTGACTGCTGGAGGTCAGAATATAAGACAGTTCATTCCATCTTTGATCAAATAAGCCTTTGCAGTTGCTAAACCTCAAGGTCAGTAAGTAGTGTGCAAACTTAGTGACTCAATCGAGGTGAGCAGCAAAGTTCAGCGGGAGCTGACGTTTTGCTCCTCCATTCACAGAGAAAAAAAGCAAGTTTTTCTTTTCTAACATAGTCCTTCTGTGATTCCATTTTAAAATAGTAAATCTCTGCAGCCAAAGATAACCCAGAGATACCAATAATGAAAGTCAAACTTGTTCTGACACTGTATCTTTTGCCCAGGGATCTCAGATCACCTCTCTAAATTCCTGGACAGTACGGAAGCACATGCTGGGTCTTTTGGCAGGACCCGTTTTACCTGGATGGGAAATAGGTCATTGCCTATTGCAGGCTGGATTGAAGGCCCTGGGAATTGCTCTTTCTAATGCGTACCTGAGATTCCACTGGGGCATTTATTCTTTTGAGAACATCCCATAGTAAGATGCAAAGTAGCTTGGGGGAAGGAGGGAGGTGAGAGAAAATAACCTATCACTAGTTTAACTAGATTCACTCTTTTGGAGATGGTTTGGATTCTGAAAGGGTAGAGGGGATGTTTTAGGCTCCATGGCAGTACTGAGTGGCCGGGTTGGCTTGTCTGGGGAATGTTACAGGGTAATGAGGTGGAGATACTCAGCTTCCTCTGCCCTTTTCTCCCAGCTCTTTTTCCAGATATATCTCTGCCCTCCAGAGGAAGGGGAGTTTCTCTCCACTTTTGCCAGGTACTATCTCTCCCTGCCCTGTGCATCACCTGGTCTTCTCTGATGCTCTTTGCCACCCTCATTATCTCCCTGCCCTATATATGCATTTTCTTCCTCTCCATTGATGCCTTCTCTTCAGCCTACAAGTTGGCACAGATGTGTCCCTTCTCAAAATTAAAAATAATAATAATTAATTAAAACAAGTCCCCAAATCTCAAAACACAAAATCAAAATACCTTCCCTCAAATTTCAGAGCCTTATGTCCTAGTTACTACCCCACTGACCTTCACAAATAAGGTACTTAAAAGATTCTTAAGAACTGCTTTGTACTGTAAATTGTGGAAAACCTGACTAACCAGGGGTCCAACAAAGAAAGGATTATTCTTTTCACATAAAAAAATCTGGAGTTCTGCCAGGGTGCAGTGGCTTGTGTCTCGTGCCTGTGATCCCAGTACCTTTGGAGGCTGGTCACTTCAAGCCAAGAGTTCAAGACCAGCCTGGGCAATAGGACAAGACTCTGTGTCTACAAAAATTAAAAAAAAACAAAAAATGGTCAGGTGTGGTGCTATGCACCTGCAGTCCCAGATACCAGAAAGGATCCCTTGAGCCCACGAGGTTGGGGTTATAGTGAGCTATGTGTAACATGAACTACCCTTTAGTCTGGGTGACAGAGTAAGATCCTGTGTCAAAAAAAAAAAAAGAAATGGAGTTAGATTTTTGCCAGTATTGGCCACTGGTGTCCTTAAGGATTAATACTCTTGTTCATTTTACAATTTTACCGTCCTCAACATGATGCTTTTTTCATCTGCGGGCTTTTTATCTCATGGTCCAGGGCAGCTGCTGCAGCATTACATCACAACTCAATCCGAGATGCAAGGATCTGGCCAGGGCTCTTCACCCTGTACCTGCCCTGCTTCCCCTTCAGAGACTGTCTTTATCTAGGTGAAAAAATGTCTTTCCCTTAAGACCCACAGCAGATTTCTCCTTAAGGTTCATTGTCCCTAAATAGTGATTCTTATTTGCAAAAGCGATTGAGAGAGTACATATTTGATACTTGGGCATACATGAAGTAGTGTAGAGATGGGTTAAGGAGAAGGAGATTGAAAATAGTTTTACCATGACCAAACGCTGTCGACCCTAGCAGTTCTACGTTCTCGTCCTCCGGTTACTGCTCACTCACTAACATCAGTCCCCAGTACTCTATGACCTACGAGGGTCACTGGTATTCTTCAGGTGACACGTCCAATGAGCATCCTTTAGCCCGTGTGCTTTGAGGGCCCTGTGGTGTTTTCACTGTTGGCGACCCCGTGTTGAGCTCTCACAAGTTTCACCTCTTGTCTCTCTGGTTACTTTTTCTCTGTGTTTCTTGATTTTTCTCTTCCTCCACTGGCCTATTCAATAGAAGTTTCCTGAAGTTTTCTTTCTGCCCTCTCATTTCTTCTTTCTGTATAATCTATACGGTCTAAGCAGTAATTATGCCAAAGCTCCATTGTGAGCTAGGATTTCCCCCTTTGTGGTCCAGATCTACATGTACAATTACCTACATCTGCCTGGATTTGTAAGCCTGACGTATTTCCCCTAAAACTCATTATATTCCTTAGAAAACACTCCACTTCTTTCATTTCACATGGTTCTGAATCATACCCAATTGCCCTTGTCATCCAATAAAAATGAGAAGAGTGGCCTCCGTGTCTTGGATGAGAATCTAAGTAGTGTGCTGTCTACTGACCAAACACTGCTTACATCCATTTCTTTCTTTTTTTCTCTTTACTTCTCCTGCCTTGGTTTAGGCTTTTGCAATTTTTCACCTGCTTCACAGGCCTATCTTACTATTTGATTTTTTTTTCTGAAATTACCATTTACATTTCTATGCCACATATTTCCATCAATATGTCCCCCCAGATTTGACTTTAATTAAACTACCTTGGTGTATTTCTCAGGGTCCTTTCCCTGTGGTCATACCTGGACTATAGAGGAAGAACCGTGGAGGTCTGAGGGCTCAGGGGCTCTCTTTCCTGATATATTTCTCAGTGACTCGGGAAGGAGTGTCTTCTCCATGTTCTTGTAAGATGTAGTTGGGAACGGATGTGTAGGTTGCACATAGTAAGTCTAGTATAACATTCCTATATCCTTAAGCCTTTGAATTCCTCCCTGGACTTTATGCCAGGGCAAACCAAGATCATTTAACAGAAGGTCATCATTGGGTCCAAGTTTCAGCTCACCAGCTAGCAAAGCTGTTAGAGTCACCTTTGGCCTATGAACTAACACCTTATATCCATCATCTCTGGTAAATACATATGTATCAATGAAGTCAATCAGTTATAGCATTATCTTTTATACTCCATGGTCTAACATCTTTAGAATCCACTCACACATATATTCTTCAGGTTTCTGCCAATATATGTCATCAAAGTCTTTAGGTGAGTGGGTGAGTAAGCTATTTCCTCCTGAATTTCATATATATATATACATATACATATATATTTTTTATTTTTTTCTCAAATTACCATTTACATTTCTATGCCACATATTTCCATCAATATTTTCCCCATATATATGTATACATCATATACTTATATATTATACATAAATATATATTTATAAATACTTATATATAATATATGAATAAATATTTACATATATTTTGCATATATACACACATATATATTTACACACACACACACACACACACACACATATATATATATATATATATTTTGTTTTTATTGACCAAATCTTACTCTGTTGCACTGGGTAGAGTGCCATGGAGTCATCATAGCTCACAGCCACAGCAAATTCTTGGGCTGAAACGATCCTCTTGCTTCAGTTTTTCTATTTTTAGTAGCGATGAGGTCTCACTTTTGCTCAGGTGAGCCTCAAACTCCTGAGTTCAAGCAGTCCACCTGCCTGAGCCTCCTAGAGGGCTAGGATTATAGGTGTGAGCCACCACTCCAGGCCATCCTAGATCATATTAGGTACTTGTCACCCTTGAGCAAGCTGAGACTTCACTGCAGTTCTGGGTATAATGACAAGTGGGAAATCTATGGAGAGTATTTAGGAAAATAAATATCCTCTTTGAAAGTATCTGACCCACATGAGGTTGTCACAGAGTCTTCAAGCAGAGGAAAGCTAGCATTCTTAAATAATATAGGACAATGACTTTTACTGGAAAAGGAAGCTCAAAGTGATTTGGGATTATAGAACATCAGTTTCATTGGGACCAACCGTAAACCACCAGTCAAATTTTTAAGGTCAGCTGCTTTCCCCATCAATGTCCTGCCATAGAAATGTGTGAGATTGTAAATTCATATTCATTGTCATTAATAACAACCCCCCTGCACAGTAAAAAGTAACATGATATTTTTAGCAATAGCAGCCAATAGTTATTATGAATAATAGATTCTGGTTCTCAAACACTGATTTGAGCTGAGAATTAAAGGACTCAAGATCATCATTTCCTTTATAAACTCTCCAGTGCACTGAAGAACATTCAACCCACACCCTAATTCTTTAGTAATCGGATTATTGTCATCAGGGTCAAATGCTGCAGCCACCTGGGCTCCAAAGGCACATGCTTCTGTTGGCACCTCATCACAATCAATCGCAGGTGACAGCTTGATTAATTGTGATGCCACCACATGCCACAGATACATAACATCCACTTCCCATTGGCAAGAAGCTCAGCATTTAGCTCAGGCTCAGAGGCATGACCGAAACAATCCCCAAGTTACATTTTTGTGGGTCTTATCTCCTGGAATCCCACTTAGTATCAATTCTTAGACATTTAGGATCTATCTAATCAGAAGACACAAACAGCACAGTAATTTGAACAGAAAAGTTCAATAGAAAGAATTTTTAAAAAAGAATTATTAATTAAAACAGGGGATTGGAGTTACAGACTAACAATAACAGATGAAATAGAGAATGGCCTCTGCTCAGAGGATTAGAGTAGAGTGGGCACAAATCTAGAAGAGCTCCCTCTCCTCCATGACTGATATTCAGTCTTTATTACAAGAGGGTGTGAATACAAGCCACAGCATGGCAGAGAAGTTTGCTAAAGTGTTGCTGTAGTAGGACTTTCTGGAAAGTCATTCTCTAGAGTACCTAGAATGAAAGGTACAAGAGAATCTGGGAGTAGAGCCCCTTCCTAGCCATCCTTCCTCTAGTGTCCTCTAATAAAAAGACATAATATCTCCTCAGTCAGAAATACAGAAATGTTTTAATGTCACAGCACAATGAAGGGTGAGTGGCAATAAACCAACAACTTGCTCATCTGGGCTGTGTCTTTCCAAATGAGCTTCAGAAGGCTGAGTGTGACACAAAAGGACATGCATGTGGTGACTGTCCAGCCAGGCTCATCTTTCTGGAGTCTCCTAAACATGACATATCCTTCCCCCATCCTTTTGTATATAGTTTTCTCTCAATTGCTTTACTCCCAGATTATCTAGTTGTCTTTTATGTATCCTGCTGGGGTCTGAAGGAACGGGTCCTCAAGAAAACCTTTCAATAAGTGCTGAATAATTGTTGAGGAATAACTGACTTGAAAAACCCTCACCTCATCCTGAAGTTAACCGAGTGCCCCTCCTCTACAAAGTCCTGATTATCCCCTTAGCATAGAATTAATCAAACCACAGAGTGATGGCAGATTTTCTTTTCTGCTCTTGTGATATTGTAAACTCCCTGGTGGCCATACCTGGATCTTACTGATTTATGTGGCTTTTATGCTTTAAGTAGTGTCTGGAACACAGTAAATACAATGGATAATAAGGTAACTGTAAAAAGGAGTTTCACCTTATTATTATTATTGTTTGTTTCAAAAGAAAATTAAAAACCTTGATGTAAATGCCTATGCTTACTTATAGAAAATCAAATCTAAAGAAAGAATGATGAATTCTTTGCTTTCTAATCAAAGGCTAATTTGCCCCGGCCGCTTTACGATACAGTTTTTAATCCCATCAAAGAGTATTTTTAGAAATAGATAATAAAAGTCACTCTGGGGACCTAAAGTTTATTTTCTGAGAAGAGGTACTGATATAAAATTTTATTTTGATTAAATAATTTGCGTGATGACAGAATGTGGGATGCTGGGAAGAAATATTTTATTTAACTACACAAATCCAAAACAGTCTTCACATGAGTCTTTCCAGTTGCATTTTTTAAAAAGATTGGTTTCACAGAGATGTAATATTTATAGAACATTAAGAAAGAAAGAGAATTAGGGCATAATTCAGACAATGGAATGCGGACTCTCAGAAGCTACCGTCCTGAACTTCTTACATAATCCTCTCCAGGGTGTGGGATTTTCAAGTGTACTGAGGACACGGTGGAGAGAAGATAATGTGCCCTTACCCGTAACTGCTAAGTTTGTAGTTAGTATTAATTTAACCAGAGAGAAGCTACAAATGAACTGGAGAGAACAGCCCATCAGTCCTGGGTGAGTTGCCAGGTTAGTCAACACAGGGAGTGTTTAGTGCTTTGAGAAAGGTTTTAGTTCCCATGAATGTCTCTGGAATCCTAATTCAAAACATGTGGAACACACTTGCAAAACCTTTATTCTTTTAAGGAGAAAAAAAAGAAGAAATAACACGTGTGATGAAAATTGTGATTATTTAAATAGCAGCAACACAAGTAGGGAGGCATAACGCAGTTTAGGAAAAGTTTCTGAGTTTATCGTTCACTTTGATATCATTGGTAGGACCCCAGATGCTCCCTGAGATAGCCGGTAATTATTTAAAAGGATGCGAGTATCGTTGGTTATGTCTCAACTTAAAAGTGAAGCAAATGATAATAACCTGTTTTGAATATTATCTGACATGGCAAAAAGCCTGTTGCTAAAAATAATCCCTGTCCTAGTGTTTTCTAATAAATAACTTGTAGAAAAGCCATGTGAACCCAATTTCCATTTATTTCTTAAGTTATGGCTTCATGATAGAGAAATCCTAGCTTTGCAGCCTCCTCTGCTATTCCCTCCATAGACTTGTCCAGATGTTGATAGCAAAAATCTCTCTGTTGGGGAATTGTATTTTATTTTTTTTTTGGAGGGGTGTTGCCGTAAGGGTGTTGCCATTAGGGTCTCATGGAAAAGTGATGTCGTGAAGAATAAGCACACTTATTGAAATTATGTTTTAAATAAAGGTGACCATCTGCTCTTTCAGGCAAAATGGCGAGCTTCTTTATTTGCAGTTGGTTTATATAGGGAATCTTGTTCATGCGCACTATACAGCAATGACCTCATTAACATTCATTACAATCCCTCTGCACATGTGCATTGGACATCAATGACTTCTCTCTATACGTGCGCATTGGACAGCAGTGACTTCATTAATCCATTTAAACACCTGTGAGCACCCACCCTCTAAGTAGCTCCTCCCTAATAATCTGATAATCCACTCAACATACACCTTTAAGCATAACCCTTTCAACATAACCCGGTTTAACATAACTTAATGAAGAACATGTTGTCAGTCATTACTTTCTTTGTTCTTGTCTGATGAAGCCTGAGGCAATGGAGGAACAAGGTAGATTGAATACCTGCCCTTGCTGACCTTGCCAGTTTGGAGGCTATTACTTCGAATCTTTAAGCCAGGCATAAAGAAACTTCTTGGGCATACAAAAATTGGTGTGCAAACCTCTGCTCCCATGTAGGCCTTAAGTCGGGGGCGGGGGGGTTGCTGGAATCTTTTATAAGGAATTTTCAGGCTGGACTTCTTAAAAGCCTTTCATGAGCACAGGTTTCATCTGTGCTATTAGATACCTGCATGCATTGGGTAAATTCCTCTTCTCTTGTGGTCCCTGAGCACATTTCCATTCCTGGACCAGTCAGTAAGTGACCTTCATCACTTACCACAGATCAGGAAAGGTTACTGATAGGTATCTGGCCAGTTTTCCAAAGGGCTTTTTTATTGGC
>CAUYQV010084345.1:0-13757 GCA_963574575.1 Galagoides demidoff
TTTTTTTTTTTTTTTTTTTGAGACAGAGCCTCAAGCTGTCCCCCTGGGTAGAGTGCCATGGCTTCACTGCTCACAGCAACCTCCAACTCCTGGGCTCAAGTGAGTCTCCTGCCTCAGCCTCCCAAGTAGCTGGGACTACAGGTGCCCTCCACAACGCCCGGCTACTTTTTGGTTGCAGCCGTTATTGTTGTTTGGCGGGCCTGGGCTGGATTCGAACCCACCGCCTTGGGTGTATGTGGCTGGTGCCTTAGCCATTTAAGCCACAGGTGCCAAGCCAACTTTGTTTTTTTTAAATTTAGATAAAATTCACTACTGTAGTAGTCACCATTTTAAAATGTACAATTAAGTAGTTTTTAATATATTCACAAAATTGTGCAATCATCACTTCTATCTAATTCCAGAACATTTTCATCATCTCAGAAAGAAACCTTGTACCCATTAGCAGTCACTCTGCATTCCCTATTTCCCCAAGCCCTGACAACTACTAGTCTGTTTTCTGTCTTTACAGATTTGACTATTCCAGACATTCCATATCAATGGACTCACATATTACATAGTCTTTTGTGTCTGGCTTCTTTCAGTTAGCGTGATGTTTGTAAGTTTCATTCATGTTGTAGCATAAATCAGTACTTCATTCCTATTGGTTCCTGGCTCTAGCAGCTCTGCTTCATGTAAACTGACCTGTATTCACCTGTCTCTCCAGTTGTCAGGGAGTCATTTTGTCCTAGGGCCTCAGTTCTCTGGTAGATCTAAGAAAAGTTGTTGATTCTCAGTTCATTTGACTTTTTCCTTACTGTAAGGAAGCTGGGGTTTTGGTGACAATTGTTTTGAAACTGTAAATCCATTTGGGAACTATTTCCATCTTTACAATATTAAGACTTCTGTGAACATACCATGTCTTTCCATTTATTTAATTTTTCTTCATTTTCGCTCAACTTCTTTTGGTATTTCTCAATGTATCTTTGCATTCCTTTCGTATGATGCTAGCTCAGTTGCTGCAGGGCTGAAGAGTTAAGATGTGAGAAAGGGGCCAGGCAGGTGGCTCACTCGTGTAAACTTAACACCCTGAGAGGCTGAGGTAAGTGGATTGCCTGAGCAAGAGTGAGACCTTGTCTCAACTAAAAAAAAAATAGAAAATATTAGCTAGGCATTGTGGCATGCATTGTGGTAGTTCCAGCTACTCAGGAGGCTGACGGAAGGAAGAGGATTGCTTGAGCCCAAGAGTTTGAGATTGCTGTGAGCTATGATGCCATGGTGTTCTATTCAGGTAACAGTGAGACTCTGTCTCAAAAAATTAAAAAAAAAAAAGATGTGAGAAGGGGTAGAGAGAGTTACCACCATTGTTCAGCCAAGGACAAGACCAGGACTCCTCTGAGATGATACACACTGGTGCTGGACAGTTAGCAAAGGGCTTTTATTATAATACTGAGCATAGCAGCTGATTGACATGCATTTGATTCTGTCCATGTCTGGACTGCTCCCTGATTCTTAGCCCTTGAATGTGAGATGGGGAATCTTTTAGGCTCATTATTCCAGGAAAGCATCTTCTAGGGCCAGCTGTGGAGCAGTAGCCCCAGTGACCTTAAAGTCTAGTCCCAGGCTCCTAGCTATCTTTGGAATTTCTTCTGCCAGGAAGGACAAGGTGCCTTCTCCAGGAATGTCATTGGCAGAGAGGGCTAGAACCATGCATATTATATTTCCAAGCGTTTTCCTAATCACATCAAAGTCCTTTTCAAGGAGTCTTCTGGCCTAACTGTAGTCTGATAATTACAAATTATTTCTAGCAGAAATGCTGACTGTGGGAAAGCAAGTTAGAGCAAATTTGATTCATATTAAAGCCATGGTCAGAGCATCATGAACCTTCAGTGTATTCATTTTTCCATCAGTTCCTCCCTGGTTCCCTCACCTCCTTCTTAGGCCTGGCTGAGCTGGAGACTCGCCTAATACAAATAACTGCATTAAAATAAAATCATGTGAAAGCTCAGGGGAACACGCCTGAGTAATGGAGAAGATAATAGGCTTGGACAACCACCCCGGCCATCTCTTCTTACTCCCTCGAGGCAAGAGAATGTTCACAACTGATTTGGGATCACTTCTAATAGTAAGTAGAAGGTAGACTAGAACTTAAGTGGTTTATGGGAAAAACTGTAATAATGTAGCAGATTGTTATCACTCCACTGATCCTCACTTAGTCCCTATATCTCCAAAGTGATTTCTAAATTATGATGGGAAGAGCTGTGACTGTTTAACAGAATGAAGAAAAAAAGGTACAAGGAAAAAACTAACACAGAGATGGTTTCATTCACGCATGCATGCATGCATTCATTCATTCATTCTTTCACTCATCAAGCATTTGAAGCTGACCCTACCCCAAGCATTGTACTGGCTGGAGGAGACCCAGAGATGGAGCAGGGGTGGAGTGAGGGTTTCTGTTCCTTAGTTGCCCTTAGTATATGTATAATGGGAAAGCAGAGGTATAGTCAGATAAGCCACATCACCTATAAATTTGTTGCTTTCAATCTGCCCCTAAGACTCTTCCCCCTAACTTGGGTTGGGCTGGGGCAGAGCAGGTGAGAGGTGATAATCTCACCATTTCACCTTTGCCTCTAGAAGCTGGAAATTAGACTTTGCTAATCTACTTTCTTTTCCTTTTTTTTTTTTTTGAGACCAAAGTCTCACTGTGTTACCCTTGGTAGAGTGCCGTGGCATCATAGCTTATAGCAACTTCAAGGGATTCTCTTGCCTCAGCCTCCCAAGTAGCTGGGACTACAGGCACCTGCCACAATGCCTGGCTATTTTTTTTTTTTTTTTTTTTTTAGAGACAAGGTCTTGCTCTGGCTCAGGCTGCTCTCAAACTCATGAACTCAGGCAAACCACCCACCTTGGCTTCTCAGAGTGCCAGGATTACATGTGTGAACTGCTGTGTCCGACCTTCATTTTTTTTCTTTTCTTTCTTTCTTTCTTTTTTTTTTTTTTTGTAGAGACAGAGTCTCACTCTATTGCCCTCGGTAAAGTGTCATGCATCACACAGCTCATAGCAACCTCTAACTCCTGGGCTTAGGCGTTTCTCTTGCCTCAGCCTCCCGAGTAGCTGGGACTACAGATGCCCACCCCAAGGCCAGCTCTTTTTTTTTTTTTTAATTGCAGTTTGGCCAGGGCTGGCTTTGAACCCACCACCCTCGGTATATGGGGCTGGCACCCTACCCACTGAACCACAGGCACCACCTAATTTTTTTTTCTTTTAATAAAAACAGTCTTGCTCTGTCACCTAGGCTGGAGTGCACTGGCATGATCATGGCTCATTGCAGCCTCAAACTCCAGGACCATTATTTTATTTTATTTTATTTTTGAGACAGTCTCACTATGACACCCCCAGTAGAGTGTTGTGGCATCGCAGTTCACAGCAACCTTAAACTCTTGGGCTTACGTGAATAGTTTGCCTCAGGCTCCCAAGTAGCTGGTACTACAGACACCTGCCACAACACCTGGCGATTTTTTGTTGCTATTGTCATTGTTGTTTAGCTGGCCCGGGCCAGGTTCGAATCCACCAGCCTCAGTGTATGTGGCTGGCACCATAACCACTGTGCTATAGGTGCTGAGCCTATTTATTTATTTTTTTGAGACTGAGTCTCAATCTATTGCCCTAGGTAGAGTACTATGGAGTCATAGCTCACAGCAACCTCCAACTCTTGGGCTCAAGAGATCCTCTTGCCTCAGTTTTTATATTTTTGGTAGAGATGGGGTCTCACTTTTTACTCAGTCTGGTATTGAACTCATGAACTCATGCTATCCACCTGCCTTGGCCTCCTAGAGTGCTAGGATTATAGGCGTGAGCCACCAAGCCCGGCCTGGATCATCATTTTAAAAAGAAAGAAATAGGGCCAGGCAAGGTGGTTCATGCCTATAACCCTAGCACTCTGGGAAGTCAAGGCAGGTGGATTGCCTGAACTCAGGAGTTCAAGACCAGCCTGATCCAGAGTGAGACCTCATCTCTTACAAAAAAAAAAAATCCAGGCATCTGTAGTCCCAGCTACTTGGGAGGCTGAGGGAAGAGAATCACTTAAGCCCGAGAGTTTGAGGTTACTGGGAACTTTTTCATAGCACTCTAGTGAGGGCAGCAAAGAGAGACTCTGTCTCAAAAAATAAAATAAAATAAAATAATAGAAAGACCGAAGGAAGGGAAAGAGAGGGGAGGGAGGACGGTTGTCATTCTCTACAGGAGGGCTTCCCATTGATCCAGTAGCTTAGGAAGGGACAACTCTCTTGGTGCCAGAGGTCCAATTCTTTGAAGATAGAGTCAGGCCCCAGAGGTGAGGGAGGTGATAGGGAGATCATGAAGAAAAATCAAAAACGGTGTCTGAACTTGAAAGGTAAAGTTTGGTAGAAGTTGCTGCCAGTACCATGGAGCTCCTCCCTGCCTGCCCAAGAGATAGTGAGAATAAGGAAGAAGACAGCTGAGAAGTGAGGGTCTTGAGGCCCACAGAGGAGAAGCATCTGGGAACAAAGCTCTCATCCGATCAACAGCAGCAGCAATAAGATTCCACTGAGGGACAAATCACTTGGGAGCAGCTAAGGACTGCTTTACCTTATAACCACAAAAATTCTGTGGTTTTTTATTGCTGGACACAGTGGCCAAGGTTTTGGCTCCTCCGGGGCTTGGTGTTTTGGTGACAGTCATCCCACCAATCTTCTCTCAGTGTGAAATGGATTGCTGGATCTCCAGGGCTTAATTGTCCACACCAGCTAAAAGCACTCTGCCAGTAATAAAAATATATCCACTCTTTTTATCAAGAAAAAAGGACTCAGCCAGCTTTAGCCTACATTTTATTGAACATCAGCCTAGCTTGTTTCTAAGGACATCTCTGATATAAAGTAGAGAAAGCTAATATGAGGGGTTGGGGGCTACTGCGAACACGTCTGGGGAACAAGGGCCAAAAAATGTCCAGGGCCAAGTCTCCCCTCCTTACTCCCTTGTAGCACACAGCTTTTATTTATTTATTTATTTGAGACAGAGTCTCACTACGTGGCCCTCAGTAGAGTGCTGTGGTGTCATAGCTCACAGTAGCCTCAAACTCTTGGGCTCAAGCGATTCTCTTGCCTCAGCCTCCCAAGTAGCTGAGACTACAGGTACCCGCCACAACACTTAGCTATTTTTTTGTTGTAGTTGTCATCATTGTTTTAGCTGGCCCAGCTGGGTTTGAACCAGCCACCCTTGGTGTATGTGGCTCCATAACCACTGTGCTACAGGCGCTGAGCCAGCACACAGCTTTCTAAAATGACAGATATCCCTTCCCGAGGAGATGGAGGGTGTGATTATGCAAAACTTTAAATTTGTTTCTCACAGAAAATTAACAACAATAATAGCAATAATAATAATGATGGCATTTCACACTTTTCAAAGAACAAACAAGTGCTCTCTCATTTGAGCCTTAGGGTCTCCCTAAGCTAGCAGGACAGATGTTATTGCATCATCTTTTTATAGATCATGAAACTGAGATGTAAGGAAGGAAAGTGACTTACCCAGTGTCATCAGCTGGTATTAAGGTCAGTGTCTGATGCCTTCATGGGGAAGGTTTTTCAATAACTTAGCACCCAGAGGTGGGGTGGGTCCTGGAAGTTGGGAGGAACTGGAGAAGGTCCTGGTGCAAAATGGGGTGAAGGCCTTAGGGATTTATGCAGGTTTAAAAGGCTGCATTTGAAGAACCTAATCTCCATACCTTCCTCTTATACCAATGCTCCAGCCACTTTGGGCCAATATTCCTGATCACCTACTTACGGCCAGACTTTCTCCACTTGGTTGCTTACTGAAGCTTAGTTTTGCTCTTGGAAGCCTGTCCCCGCCCATCTCTCCCAAACTGAAAGCACTAGCTCTTCAATGAAGTTCTATAGAAGCTAGGTGTCTCCTGTGCCCAACTCTAAACTAGTCTCAGGAATTCCACTCCCTTTGGTAATGATCAGTTTAGGAATTTTTTATGTTACACATGTAAAATGTGAAGTGAAGAGAAATCTGTGCAGGATCTGAGAAGAATTTGCACTATTCTGCTCTGCCTCTTTGCATGAGAATAAGGAAGTTGTATGAGACTGGACCTTTGAGAGCCATCTTGGGATCTGGAAGGATGCCAACCCAAAAGGGTGGATGAGTAGAAAGAAGGACATAGTCTGGCCTTCGATAATGTTGATTTGTTAATTAAACGATCTTAGAACCCTGCCTTCATGACCCCCAGGCTTCTTTCTATAAGGTCATAAAATTCCTTCTTGTTTGTGTCATTTTGAATTGGGACTTCTCTTCCTGTCTATTGAAAGTACTCTATGGTGGTGCCTGTGGCTCAGTGGGTAGGGCTCAACCCCACATACTGAGGGTGGCTGGTTCGATCCTGAATCTGGCCAAACTGCAACAAAAAATAGCCAGGTGTTGTGGCAGGCACCTGTAGTCCCAGTTATTCAGGAGGCTAAGGCAAGAGAATCAGCTAATCTCAAGAGCTGGAGGTTGCTGTGAGCTGTGATGCTACAGCACTCTACTGAGGGTGATAGGGTGAGAATCTGTCTTTAAAAAAAAAGAAAGTATTCTAGGCTCGGCACCCATAGCACAGTGGTTATGGCACCAGCCACATACACTGAAGTTGGCAGGTTTGAACCCGGCCCGGGCCAGCTAAACAACAATGACAACTGCAACAAAAAAATAGCTGGGCATTGTGGCAGGTGCCTGTAGTCCCAGCTACTTGGGAGGCTGAGGGAAGGAAATCACCTGAGCCCAAGAGTTTGAGGTTGCTGTGAGCGAGGTTGCTGTGAGCTATGATACCACAGCACTCTACTGAGGGTAATATAGTGAAACTCTGTCTCAAAAAAAAAAAAAAAAGAAAGCATTCTAAATGACATGCTTCCTTTCTGTTCCTCAAACCCTCCAAGCTCATTCTCATTTCAGGGTGTCCTCACTCACTGTTCCTTTATCTGAAACACTTTTCCACCAGATATTCTCATAGTTGTGTCCTCATCATTTAGGTCTCAGTCCAGATGTCACTTCTCCAGTGAGACCTGTTTTCTTAGTATTTATTAGCACGAGAACTCATCCTTTCTATGCTCATTTGTACATTCTTTTCCTCACTAGAGGGAAATCTCCATGTGTGTTAAAACTGTGTCTTGGTGGCACCCATAGCTCACTGGGTAGGGCGCTGGCCACATTCACTGAGGCTAGTGGGTTTGAACCTGGCCCAGCTAAAACAACAATGACCTACAATAACAACAACAACAAAAATAGCCAGGCATTGTGGAGGGCACCTGTAGTCCCAGCTACTCAGGAGGCTGAGACAAGAGAATCGCTTAAGCCCAAGAGTTTGAGGTTGCTGTGAGCTGTGATACCACAGCACTTTATCAAGAGCAACAGCTTGAGACTCTGTCTCAGAAAAACAAACAAACAAAAAAACCTGTGTCTTTTTTTTTTTTTTTTGAGACGGAGCCTCAAGCTATCCTCCTGGGTAGAGTGCCATGGCATTACAGCTCACAGCAACCTCCAACTCCTGGGCTCAAGCGAGTCTCCTGCCTCAGCCTCCCAAGAAGCTGGGACCACAGGCACCCGCCACAACGCCCGGCCATTTTTTTTTTTTGGTTGCAGCCATCATTGTTGTTTGGCGGGCCCGGGCTGGGGATTCGGGCCCGGGCTGGGGATTCGAACCCTCCACCTTAGGTGTACGTGGCTGGCGCCTTAGCCAATTGAGCCACGGGCGCCAAGCCAAAAAACCTGTGTCTTATTTGCCTACCACCATACTTCCAGCAACTGGCACAGGGTCTAACACATAGTAGGTGCTCAATAAATATTTGGTGAATAAATAAATGAAATCCAGAGAGAGAACCTCCCCATGCTGTTTGGGTAGTGTGTCTGTATTCTTGGCCTTTCATCACTTCCTTTTACAAAAATCTAAATCTTAGGACCAGAAAGAAATAAAAAGGCAGCAGAGAAGGAAAACACCATAAAAGCAAAATTATTTTAGGTTTAAATATAAAAGGAGAGCAGGCTGATTGCATAACATATGTAGATCTATGCAAATTACCATGCAAGTTAAATAGAGGAGAAGTTAGAAGTGGTGGGAAATCCAGAGTCCCATGTTGGGTGTGTTTTCCTTCTCCCGGGGAAGTGGTATCAACTTCTCAGCCTCAGAAAGTGGGGATGCAGACATACAGGGAGAGAAAAGTCAAGTGAAAAAGCATTTAATTTAGCTGTTGTGTTTTTCTAAGAGACACAAATCAAAAACATTCCACTCATCTGCTTTAAATAGTAGGAACTGGAAGCATAAAATTCTATCTAGTTTTACATGATGGCCAACTAGGATTAGAGAAGGTAGAAGAAATTAAACAGGGAAAAGAAGGACAAGAGAATGAGATACAACTGGCCAAGTTATCCCAGTCTTCCAGAGGCAAGAACCTAATTCATGTAAAAATAAGGATATGTATTCTAAGTTTGTTACTAATAGTTCCCATTCATTCATTCTTTTTTTTTTTTTTTTTTTTTTTTTGAGACAGAGCCTCAAGCTATCCCCCTGGGTAGAGTGCCATGGCATCACAGCTCACAGCAACCTCCAACTCCTGGGCTCAAGCTAGTCTCCTGCCTCAGCCTCCCAAGTAGCTGGGACCACAGGCGCCCGCCACAACGCCTGGCCATTTTTTGGTTGCAGCCATCATTGTTTGGTGGGCCCGGGCTGGGGATTCGAACCCGCCACCTTAGGTGTACATGGCTGGCGCCTTAGCCGATTGAGCCACAGGCGCCGAGCCCATTCATTCATTCTTCAACAACTTTTTTTTTTTTGAGACAAGAGTCTCACTGTGTCGCTCTTGGCTGAGTGCCGTAGCATCACAGCTCACAGCTCACAGCAACCTCAAACTTTTGGGCTCAAGAGCTTCTCTTACCTCAGTCTCTTGAGTAGCTGGGACTATAGGAGCCTGCCACAATGCTTGGCTAATTTTTCTGTTTTTAGTTAAGACACTCTTAACTAAAAGACACTCACTCTTGTTCAGGCTGGTCTTAAACTCCTGAGCTCAGAAAATCCACTCGCCTACACCTCCCAGAGTGCTAGGATCACAGGAGTGAGCCACTGTGCCCAGCCAACAACTATTTTTCGAATACCCTGTTCAGAATGTGGGCACAGTACCTGCTTCATGAAGCTTGCATTCTATCAAGTTCTCTATTCTAATTTACAATGCCAGAAACACCCTTTACCTGCTCTCTTTTTAAAAAAAAATATTATCCATCTCAGTTTACAAAGGAAAAAGTCCACTTTAGAGGTACCACATGTGGGCAATCCATGTGCTGCTATTAAGAACTTGAGGCTTGGGCTAGGTGCCTGTGGCTCAAGCAGCTAAGGCGCCAGCCACATACACCCAAGGTGGTGGGTTCGAATCCCCAGCCTGGGCCCGCCAAACAACAATGATGGCTGCAACCAAAAAATGGCCGGGCATTGTGGCGGGTGCCTGTGGTCCCAGCTACTTGGGAGGCAGAGGCAGGAGATTCGCTTGAGCCCAGGAGTTGGAGGTTGCTATGAGCTGTGATGCCATGGCACTCTACCCAGGGGGATAGCTTGAGGCTCTGTCTCAAAAAAAAAAAAAAATAAGGACTTGAGGCTTGGCGCCTGTGGCTCAAGTGGCTAGGGTGCCAGCCACATATACATAAGGTAGCAGGTTCGAGTCCAGCCTGGGCCCACCAAACAATGACGGGTGCAACCAAAAAATAGCCGGGCGTTGTGGCGGGCGCCTGTGGTCCCAGATGCTTGGGAGGCTGAGGCAGGAGATTCGCTTGAGCCCAGGAGTTGGAGGTTGCTGTGAGCTGTGATGCCATGGCACTCTATCCAGGGTGACAGCTTGAGGCTCTGTCTCAAAAAAAAAAGAACTTGAGGGCCGGCTTGGCACCTGTGCCTCAAGCAGCAAAGGTACCAGCCACATACACCTGAGCTGGTGGGTTCAAATCCAGCCTGGGCCAGCCAAACAATAATGACAGCTGAAACCAAAAAATAGCTAGGCGTTGTGGCAGGCGCCTATAGTCCCAGCTACTTGGGAGGCTGAGGCAAGAGAATCGCCTAAGCCCAGGAGTAGGAGGTTGCTGTGAGCTGTGATGCCACAGTACTCTACCAAGAGTGACCAAGTGAGACTCTGTCTCTAAAAAAAAAGAACTTACGGGCCGAGTTGAATGACAAGTTTCAAAGATGCTGCCCAAGGGAAAAACTGGTTCTGGAAAAGGGAAAGGGGGAGCAACCTCTGGAAGTGACAGTTCTGACAAGAAGGCTCAGGGTCCCAGAGGTGTTGGCAATGCAGTAAAGATCAGACACGTTCTATGTGAAAAACAGGACAAAATCATGGAAACCATGGAAAAGTTAAAGTCTGGAATGAGATTCAGTGAAGTGGCTGCACATATTGTGAAGATAAAGCCAGGCAAGGGGGGCGACTCGGGTTGGATGACCAGAGGGTCCATGGTTGGACCTTTTCAAGAAGCAGCGTTTGCCTTGCCTGTAAGTGGGATGGATAAACCTGTGTTTACAGACCCACCAGTTAAGACAAAATTTGGATATCATATTATTATGATTGAAGGGAGAAAATAAATCATATGAAAGACTAAAAAAAAAGAACTTGAGGGCCAGGCAGCACCTGTGGCTCAGCAAGTAGGGTGCAGGCCCCATATACCAAGGGTGTCGGTTTGAATCCTGCCCTGGCCAAACTGCAACCAAAAAAATAACCAGGCGTTGTGGCAGGCGCCTGTAGTCCCAGGTGCTCAGGAGGCTGAGGCAAGAGAATGTCCTAAACCCAAGAGCTGGAGGTTGCTGTGAGCTGTGACGTCACAGCACTCTACTGAAACGGTTTCTCTCTCTCTCTCTCTCTCTCTCTCTCTTTTTTTAGATATAATTAACGTTTATTATCATTTTTGGAATTATGATGCACACTTCAAAGGAGGGGGAAAAGATTCCTACTCACCACCACATTTCCACAAGTTTGAAAGGTGGTGAACATAAACACAAAGGCAACTCCTGAAATAATGATGTTGAAAGCTTTTTAGATTCCGGGCACATTTGGCTCAGCTCTGCTGGAGGTCAGCAGCAGCCCAGGGCAGTCAGCTCTCCTCAGGGCGAACCCACTGACAATCCCACAGTCAGGACATTCCTTCGATGCAGTCCGAGAAGGGAAGAGCCCAGTACTCAGAGAAGCTCCAGCAACGCGGATGCTCCAGGTTGAGGGGCCTGCGGGGCGACTAAGGGGTCAAGGGCAAGTGCAGCTGCCCGCACATGGCCTTTGGGCCAACACTCTGTCTCTTAAAAAAAAAAAAAGAAGAAGAAGGGTGGCGCCTGTGGCTCAAAGGAATAGGGCACTGGCCCTGCATATGCCAGAGGTGGAGGGTTCAAGCAAAAAAAAAAAAAGAAGAAGAAGAAAGAAGAAGAACTTGAGGGCCAGCTGGGTATGGTGGCCTGAGTTAAGGAGTTTGAGAGCAGTCTGAGCAAAAAGGAGACCCTGTCTCTACTAAAAATAGAAAAAACTAGCTAGGTGTTATGGGAGGCACCTATAGTCCCAGCTACTGGGGAGGTGAGGCAAGAGGAGCTCTTGAATTCAAGAATTCAAGGTTGTTGTGAGCTGTGATGACACTACAGTAGTCCACCTAGGGTGATCAAGTAAAACTCTGTCTCTAAAAGAAAAAATACCCCAAAACTTGAGGAGCCTGACCCGATTTTCCAGGGTCAAATGCCAACAGAATTGCCTTTGACAAAGATCTCAATGAGATACTGACCTTCTCTGGTGGATTTTCTAGGATATTGCTGATTACAAACAGTTGGAGCCAATGTCTCGAATATCACCAGCTCCTGTGCTGTTTCCCTGGCCATGATCATGTCTTGCATCAGTTCCTATAATAGCCTCATGACTGGTCTCCCCATGCCCAGCCTTACCTTCCTTTTGGCTGTTCTCCACACAGCAGGCCCAGCCACCTTGTTAAAATGGAGGACAAGGTTTGTCTCTTCTCTGCTCCACACCTTGCACTGACTTCCTGTTCACTCAGAGAATGAACCAAATCCCTACAAATCTCTAGAGTCCTGGTCCTCCGGCTTCCCTTCTTCCTTCTCTTCCTCCTGCTTACTCAGCTCCAGCCACATTGGACTCTGTACTTGCTCCACATGCCACCCACAATCCCACACTAACCTTCACTCTCAGCATCCCTCTACCCCAGTGCTGCCCCCGTCCCTCCACGCTCACGTCCCACCTTTTCAGGTCTTAACCCAGTCCTCACCTTCTCATCCAGGCCTCCCCAAACCCCATTTAACATCACAAACTCATCCGCCCTTTCCCTCCCTCTTCTCTTTCTCAGCTTTATTTTTCTCTGCGGCACTTATCACATACTTCACTCATTTGTCTTGTTTATTGTTTTTCTCTCCCTCATAGAACAAAAGCTCTGGGAGAGCTGGGATTTTTGTCTGGTTTGTTCATTGCTGTCGCCTCAGTCCCTTGAAAAGCCACTGACAAATTAAGTGCTCAAAAAGTATCTGTTGACAGACCTTTAATGTGAATTAACTTGGTCTTATAGAAAAGTGACAACATCATTCTCATTTTTGTCATTTTACAGAGGACCAGTGAAGACTCCTTCAGAGGTTCAGACTAGACATCACACTCCTGCTAAAGCCCTTGCCCAGTGGCTGGAAGTCCCTGGAGACAAATCCTCGTTCTGAACCCTAATCCAATCCCTCTTTGACACTCAGCTCACATCAGCTAGGTGCCTGAACGGCAAATGTCAGAGCCTCCTCCTAAACGCAGGCAGATTTACTTTGCAGACGGTGAGGATGCATTTTAATTTGTTGATGTGAAATCTTAATTGAACTAAACTGCTAGAGGTAGTCTCTGTTCTCTGTCATAGTCTTAATTTAGTTGGCAAAACAAGATATCATCAGAGGAAAATCACAGGCACAGACACCATGCCCAGAGGGCTTAGGGAATACCCTCTGCCTTTGGAGATGGGCTGGAGTGTGACTGGCACCAGCATGAGCCCCATGTACACACCTTAGGATGTCAACGTGGCTTTTCAGGGATACTCAGGCAGCAACATAACGGCTTAGACACATGGGGTACCCCCCAAACCAGCCAGCCTCAACATGACTTCCTGTCATTATTCACCATTCTATTTTTAGTGTTAAAGCAGGAAGGAGATGAGAGAGTTCTTACCTGAAGATACTGAAGTGTGGGAAGTGGCAACTCTATCACTCACTGGCTGTGAGATCTTAAGCAGTATCCTTCTTCTACTTGAGCCTCAGTTTCTCCATCTGTGTAATAAGGAGGCTCAAATCCATGTCCCTGGCTCGGCGCCTGTGGCTCAATTGGCTAAGGCGCCAGCCACGTACACCTAAGGTGGTGGGTTCGAATCCCCAGCCCGGACCCGCCAAACAACAATGATGGCTGCAACCAAAAAACAAATGGCCGGGCGTTGTGGCGGGCGCCTGTGGTCCCAGCTACTTGGGAGGCGGAGGCAGGAGACTCGCTTGAGCCCAGGAGTTGGAGGTTGCTATGAGCTGTGATGCCATGGCACTCTACCGAGGGGGATAGCTTGAGGCTCGGTCTCAAAAAAAAAAAAAAAAAGAAAGAAAGAAACTCCAGGCTTGGCTTGGCACCTGTGGCTCAAGTGGCTAAGGCGCCAGCCACATACACCTAAGGTGGGGGGTTCGAATCCAGTCTGGGCCCACCAAACAACAATGACGGCTGCAACAACAACAAAAAAATAGCTAGGCATTGTGGCGGGCGCCTGTGGT
>CAUYQV010084347.1:0-11679 GCA_963574575.1 Galagoides demidoff
TGCTTAGCTCAACTGATCCTCCTGACTTGATTCTGCTCGGTAGCTGAGTGTACTGGCACATGTCACTACGGCTGTCTAATCTTTGCATATTTATTTTTATTTTGTTGGACCAGTGTGGACTCCCTTCATTGCTATCTCAGCTGGAACCTCTCGCTTCTAGTGATCCTCCTGTCTGGGCCTCTTAAAGTGCTAGGATTATAGGTGTGAGCTTTGGTTCTCATTCATACATTGACTTTGATGATGGTTTCTCTCTGTTTTCATAACAGATAATAACCCAAAGTTTAAAAATAACGTTTTTGTTCAGCTATAATTAAGACACTCCAAAGTTCAGGCATTTAAAGTAAACATTTCAAGACTATACTTTCAGGGATATTTTTAGACTTGGTCGTTTGTTACCATTGTCATTTACCTAAATATTTCAAAGTTAGACAGAGTGAAAGTGAGAGAGCGAGGAAAGAAAAGGATGAAAGGCAGAAAAGGAAGGAGAGAGAAAGAAGGTATTTCTTTGTCTGTCTCTCTTTCTGTGGAAGAATGGATAAACGGAGGGAGGGAAAGAATGAAAGTGAAAATGAGTAATTTTGGTGGCTCTCATAGTAAGCTCTTTTTCCTCCACTCCCTGTCTCCCTGCCTTCCCCCCTTTCCCCACCTTCTGGGCAAGCTCCTGTTCCCCTGCCCTCTACCATTCGTCCACAACAAGGGTGACCTCCTGCTCTCTCCCATTTCCATGATTCTCTGTCCTACAGGCCTTCCCAGCCAGGATACGACACTCTCCAGAATTCAAAGAGGCACAGGGAGTCCCAATTTTCACAAAACCCCCAAGTTCTCAGTAGATGAACTATGGTGGAAAGGTCACTGAGGCTTGATTAATCACTCTTATTCAACCATAATCATTGTGATTTAAGATGTATCCATTAATCAATTATTGTTATTTATTCATAACCATTGTGATTTCAGAAATATCCATTAAAAATCAAACCAATGGTAATGTTCATTGTCACCCCCACAGGCCCCCGCTCCCTTAAGGCATGCAGAGAATAAAAGGTATAAGAGATAAAAAACCCAGTGTTTAAGGGCTAGTTGTCTTAGAATAACTACCCCCTGTGCAGATGTGAATAAATCACCAATTAATAGCATCTGAGCGGGTCCGAAGTTTTGTCATAAACCTAAGGTTATTTTACACACACCCATAATCCGAGCCTAGGAGGCTGAGAGGAGTCAAATTCTTGAACTAGGTGGTTCTGAGAACAGACTTAGGGAGGTTCAGACCCATCTCCAGTACAAAATGATGAATTATCTAGGCATTGTGGCGGGGTCTATGGTCCCAGCCATTTGGGAGGCTCAGGCAGGAGGATTGCCTGAATCCTGAATTTGGAGGTTGCTATGATCAAGGCTGAGGCCACGTATGTCTTGCCTTGGCAATGTATGGAAACTGTTTCTAAAAAATTTACCCCCACCCCCCACAGGCACAGACAAAGAACTAAACCAAAAGCAAACATTTTCATCATGTAAAAAGACCAGATATACCTTGATGGTTGAAGGGAAGTGGACATGTTTTAAGACCTGTGAAGATATTACCAAATTGAGGCTATAGCCAGGCATAGGACATTGGTAAACTTGTAGTCAAAGGATCTTTGTATCTATGTGTCTAAATAGGTCCTTGAAATAGCTTCCCAACTAAGTGACTCCAATCAGTTTTGTCAGCTGTGGTGCAGCTTGAGTCACAGTGCTGTACAAAATCCCAAGTGTTGTGTGAACATATTGCTGGAAACTCAACTGTCATTAGTGTCAATAGAGCAGAAATGGGAGAACATTCCTCTCTTTGTGGATGGAGGGCTACCAAGTTTCTTCTTCCAAACCGTTCAGGGATACCAGCTGAAGTGAACACAAAAGTAGATTTGAGAGTCACGGCAAAAACTGAGACATACTCTTTATTTAGCCAAATTGTTTATGCATGTTATGAGTACCATATGTATGATGTGGCAATGGTGCAACTATTGGAAATAGTTTTTGATATTGCAAGTACCGACTTAAGTTTTGTGTAGTACACATGAAAATCCCCAAAATTAGGCTGTAAGAAAAATTCCTGTTACTACAATCACTCAGTACAATTAAATGAGTCACTCAACCATGCTGCACTAATTTATAGCCATTATCTGTTGAGAAATAGAGTTAGCACTGACATTAAATGTACCATATGATTCCTTTATTATAAATTTCATGTTCTGTTTAAATTCTTTAATCACTACCATATGGTTTTTATTATGTTTGTTGCCATTTGTTATGCCTGATAAGTTAAAAACTTTATTATATATCGATTTCCTGCTGTGAATGCCTGAAAACCTTTGTGCTCTCGACACTGTTATTGATCAAGTACCAATTATTTTTTTTTACTCTCAGGCTTTAGAACATATTAAACTTGATTCTGGATTTATCTGGTACATGCTAAAGGCCTTGACCTCAATTTTTTCTGTGAAAGGCCTTTTAGCTTCAGTTTTCAGAACAGTTTTGTTTCTTGAAATATTGTGGTGCTCTTTCCTAGGATTCCTACTTTGTCATTTATTTATCTGGAAAGCACAACTAAACCAGCGTTTTACAAAATTTGTAGGGATTTTGTGGGTGTCATTCTTGATTTAATCAGTGTCAATAATAATGATTTAGGAACGTATTATTTAGAAAATGATGATCATAAATTTAAAAATATTTAGATAATTAAAAACATTATTTTTCTTCTTCTTTGCAATTTTTGGCTGGGGCGGGGTTTGAACCTACCACCCCTGGTGTATGGGCCTGGTGCCCTACTCCTTGAGCCACAGGTGCCTCCCCTAAAAATATTTTAATTTCAAAATATTAAGGGGGAACATATGATTTACATGGATACCTTATGTAATACTTCTGTTAGGGCTTTTAGTTTGCACTCGGGAGTTGTTCCAGGCTTCTTATCAATCCCAGCTGAGTTGGTTGCCTTGATTCCCTCCCCTTTCATGCTTAAGGTATTTTCTGCTTCTTCTCTGTCGAATTAACTAGTGTTTTGTCTTAGATGTTCTATTTGAGATGTGATTATATTTTCACAATTTTGAGCTTTCTTTTCAGAGGAGGCCAGTGTCGGGTGCCATTGTTAAGCCATCTTGAGCCCCCTCTGAAGCTAACATTGAATTGTCATTTCAGATGTGGCTTTTCAAGTGTGCATACATTTTAATAAAAACTATTTTACACAGTATTGAAGTGAAATAACATTAGCCTATCGATACTAGTTAATTCTCATATTCTTGGCAAATCCTTTCAGGCAATAGTGAGTCAATGGGAATTGGTATGGAGAACAATTAGTACTGATTTGTGTCTCCTGGAATTTTCTTCTTCTGCAATCCTTCATAAAAGATTAATTTTTATACTATGTATGAAGAGAGATGGCAAGACAAATAGAAATTTCACATTGTTCTAATCTATTCTATCAGACTGTTTTGAGCCACTTCAGGTTGTTTTTGTTGCTGTTCTCATTGTCTCTAGGACAGCTGGCTAGTTTTCTAGAATTAGTCCACACTACAGAAACTGAATCAGTATGTGGGACTCTGGCCAGCTTTGGGAAAACGTACATGTCCACATTCAACGCTTCTTCCTTTTTGACACTTGGAACTAATTTTTGAATCAAGATGTCAGGAGTAGGACAGGATCAGAATGGGGCTGCTTCTGATAAAATTTCGAACACTGTAAACATTAACATGGAATTAAAAGTAACAAGGAAATATAAAGGAACAAAATGTGTATCTTAGCAGGTATTTATTAAAATGACTGTCATGGCAATTATGAAATCTATTACGTGCAATAGTTTACAAATCACTATGTAAAATAAAATGAAAATATTCTTATACACGTCAGAATGTTTTGATTTATGCTTTCTCTATTCACTCATTACATTAGAAAGCCAAAATTTATGTTGGTGTGAAAATATATATTTCTTCTTTAAAATGAAGGAACCTCAGAAACTCAGAAGTTTACCATTACTTTCATTGCTTTTATATGGACAGAGAGTATAAGAGGTTAGACATACTTAGTTAATCTTAGGGAATTAAATCTATTTGAGTAAAACCAATTGGAAAGGACTTTTTATCTCAGGCTTTAGGCCTTTGTTCTGCAATAACTGCAGCCATTCAAAGTAAATTGCCCATTAAAGTACCACTCAGGCTTTTGACAAATTGCATCAAACTGTTTTCTTCCTCTGGGGAAACACCAACCTGAGAACGGGTGGTTTTATTTTTCTGCTTGACATATAGGTTGCCTGAATCAGTGGGCTAAAATGCTTTTAGGTGATCTATAAGACAAACCAGTGAGGTGATATATGGTCCAGTAGAGCCCAAGTGAAGATATTGAATACTCGCCGCTTGTCTTGTGTGATGACAAATAATTGGTCGTGCTCTCATTTCATTTATCATTTTGAAAATAGTTCTTATTTCTAAACCATGTGATATAAGAAGACTTGTAACAGAATTGATGAAGGCTGTAAATCCTATTTCTGGTTAAAAAGTCATTGATTGAACCATATAGAAACAATTCAAATGTCTGACAATGTACAGCTCAAAAGCACTGCTATACTTGCTAGTTACTATCTTACCTTTCAGTTGATGGAAACTCAGTTGGTTACAATAGCTGAGTAAAACATATAATCCAGATGGAAATATTTTTTAAATCAAATTAGCCATAATCACCTATTCAAAGATAATTATACAACTGTGTTTTAGACATTAATGGAATAATACCCTTTATTGTTTTTCAACAGATTTAATGGTATAAAGAAAGTAATTCAACTATAAGAAGTAGCAAAACATAGTTATAATATGTCCCTTCACAACACAAAATAAAAAAAGTGCAATAAACATTTCATGTATTTCCAAAACAAAGCTATTCACTTTAATTTTCACTATTGATAGATTGTGATCATGTAATTTCTCAGTAGTATAAAATACCTCAGTTTGTCAATTAAAAATTCTAATTCACAAACTTGAAAAGACATTACAAATAAGCAAAAAGTTACTTAATTCTTTGATTTTAGGAATCATTTTGTGATATGTAATATTTTTCAAGAAGAATAAGATTTTTCTCATATTGAATCAATAGTCTGAAAAGTTTTGAGTAATGTCACTCTCCTTGACTTTCATCCCTTTGACCCTGTTGAAGATAATAGGCCTCCCTGTTCTTTTCTAGGCTATCCCTGAATTTGGGTTTGTCTGATGTTTCCTATTGATTAGTTGCCATCATGCGCAAGTTGGAAGGAGTATTGCAGAAGTGAGGTTGTGTTCTAGTCAGGAGTCATGTGATTTTGATCTTGTCATTATTCAGAATATTCATTTTGATTACAGATTTAAGGTCATTTCTATCATACTTTTCCACTGTAAAAATCACTCATTTTACTTTTGGAATAAATAAGAATTTTGTGGAGTGATACTCTGAGACTTTGTAAACTAAAATTTGATCTATTCATTTATTTGTTCAGATCAGTTCAATTTATTTTGATGCCCCAATTGTCCACATTTGGTGAAAGGGAGAAAGAATCTTTAAGCTGGCTTCTCTGTTGTTTTGACATGCCTACATTAGTCTTTAAGCACTTTCTTTTTGTATAGCAAAATCAGATCATCCAGGCCTATTTTCTGTTTTTCCCTGTCCCATTTAGCAATATCTCTAAGAAGATCCAACTATTTTTAGTGAGGAATTTAGAAACCTAAGTTCTGGGAGCTAGGTGCACTTACTTCTACTGAGGCATCTGAGCATGTTGTGTGTGTGTGTGTAGCATATAGAAGTGTGGCATATAAATTACTTTTGATGTCTCACTAGTAAAAAGTTAACAATACTAAGGAATTTTGTATGGTTATATTTTGCTTAACTCTAAGAATACACAAGAGAAATGTGTCATTAGGCAATTTTGTCACTGTGCAAATATTATGGAGTGCACTTATACAAATCTAGATTGGTATAACCTTCAGCACACCTAGGCTATACAGTATGCGTTTTTACTCCTAGACTTCAAAGCTTTGCAGCATGTTAGTATAATGAATACTATAGGTAATTATAACACAATGACAAGTATTTTTGTATATAACCATAGAAAAGATACAGAATTGGGTTTTACTACATATAATCTTAGGGAACTAAGATTATATATGCAATTTATCAATGACCAAAATGTCATGGTGTGGCACCTGACTATGTTTCTACTGTGAGAGTTGTCAGAATAAGAGTAGTCGCTCTGTCAAAAACAAAACAAAACAGGGCAGCGCCTGTGGCTCGAGGAGTAGGGCGCCAGCCCCATATACCAGGGATGGAGGGTTCAAGCCCCACTCCGGCCAGAAAACTGCCAAAAAACCAAAACAAAAAACAAAACAAAATAAACCCCAAAGCCCCTAACACATAGAACCAAGAAAGGCCATGAATAAAAGAGTTCTTATGCATACATGATCCGGTCTGGCCAGGCCAAAAAGGAACTTAGGAACTGAGGCCAAGTAGAACATGCCTTTACTCAGCTTGCGGGGGCAGGCGAGGGAGCACGAGGAAATCTGCACAAGTGGAAGGTCCTGTACACACCTGTATCCAAGGGAACAATAGTGGCGAAGTGACAAGCAAGTTCCATAATCATGGCATCACTGTGCACAGTCATGGCTATCCAGGAAAAACATAGTGCTTTGTGGAGGAGCTACAGGCAAGAAAGCCTACACTACTTTGTCTGCCTCACGTGTCTGATAACAAAGTTAACACAAAAGATTGCAAAAACCGCAGCCTTACACGAAAAATACTCCCGTGAGGACATCTTCCAGAAACTGCCTGTCCTTCCTCTGACTGGTGTTACCCTAGTTACTTATCCTTGTAGTGAGGATAATTATCTCCAAACAGTTAGGGGATCCTCCTCATTTTTACTTCAAAAACCTTTGTACTCTTTTTTTATCCCTGAATACGCACATAATTTACTAGGGCACGTGTATTCTCATGGCAATCCCCTGTTCCTGATAAGTATCATTTTCTTTTAGAAAGAGTTATTTAGGCTCATATTATGCATGCATTTATAATATTTCAAGCGCTAAAAATAGATCAACACCAGCGGAAGAGAAGGACAGATCCCTGAGCAGTTGTTCTCACTGTTGGCTCCACATTTTATGGACCTGGAGGAGCTTTAAAAATGCTAATGTTTGAGCCCATTCTCAGAAATTTTGATTTCGCTGGTCTAGGTGTGGCCTAGGCATTAAGACCTGTTGAAAACTTCCCATACGATTCTAACATGCAGCCAAGATGAAGAATTTGAGAACCACCGTTTCAGACTAAAGTAATCTCTATACACAATTCCAGCAACATAGCACCATTTCATGCACATTAATGGAATGAAATGTAGCCAGGACTTTTAATTACTGGCTCAACTAGACAGCATCTCATTTGAAATGTTTCAAAGGGTGTAAGTATAAAAAAAAAAATTTCTAGAAAATGAATTCTATTACATTAGTTAGTTGGATTAAAAAATGTATTAGATTCAGTTGTTTTCTGTTTTGCCTCATGGGCTTACGTGGAGACCAAAAGCAAGCCATGGTCCCCTTTAGCCACCTTTCCCCCAGGCTCTCACCACCAGTCTGGCCTTGTAGATATTATTACCATTAACCATGAAGGACATGTGAAAAAATCAACTGGGGTTTCTTTTGTTCTGAATGTTTATAGCAAAGCTGATCTTTAAGACGTTTTCTCTCCCTTTCTCCTAGGTTCCGTGGGCAACCACCCTCGTGGTCAGGATTAGTCCAAAGTCGCTCAGTTTCGTATACTTTATAGAATGACCTTGGTATTTTAAGAAAACAATTATAAGAACACAAGGCTGATCCTCAGACTCACGGCAGCTGGTCTCAGAAACATAACTGATCAGCATAAGATTAATAGGGCTTAGCAGAGCACCCTGGTAAAGACCGCCAACCCAACAGTCCTTTGAAATATGACAAATATCCTCAGCAGTGACATCTCCTTAGTAAGTACCATAAGTTTATTGGGTCTAATAAACTTTTGTTAGCTCTGCTAACTGCTTCTCACTTTGCTTTCTTTGGGGCTGTTAATATGAGGAAGAAATCAGCACATTTCTGCGAGCAAGCTAAAAGAGGTTTTCAAATAATTTTTCTGCCTCCTTAGCAAATTTCTCTTGTGACAATTGGATGTTATTTGGGGTTCCAAACTGAGAGCCAGAAGCACAAGTTCAATCATTTTGAGCATAAATATTCTCTGTATATATATTTGTAACTGTTTTTGAGGTTTATGATTGATCCTTGGCAGATGGCCTCTTGTGTGTTGCTTTGCTGAAAACAGCCCCAAAAAGAATTTTCCAGGAGTTCCGTGGAATTTTCTCTAGTTAAAATCCTACTTTCTCTCTCACTTGAGTATAGGTCTTCAGAGAACCAACATAACAAAGGAGGGATTCAAATATACACAACAATATTCTGTGAGACGATCACTACATTAAAGTTGTGAAATAGCATTCAAAGTAATTTTCTACTGAAAAATTTAATCAAATGTATTAATTATATCTCTCCGCTAACTGGTGTTCAATAAAAATTTAAAAAGTAGCAATCAATAAACAGAGATAAAAGCTTCTCAAGAATAAAGGAAAGGAAGTAATAAAAAGACTCACTAAGCTGAAGTGCCTCCTATCAACAGCAGCTGATAAAATATTAAAAGATTTGCCTTGTGTAATGTCTCTGGAGAGCGATCTTACTGATGTACTAGACCATGATTGACAACTTTGAGACCTTGCTGGAAGCCACAAAGGTATATCTACAATATTATGCTCAATTGCATAGGTCTTTATTCTTAAATGAGGCTAGAAATAACATGCCGCGAAGTATTTGGCTTTTAAGAAATTGAACATCCTCTTCAGTTCGGGGTGAGGTTTAATTTGCTCAGAATTAGACATTAGGTTGCGTCTGGAATATAAAAAGCAAAAACAAAAACAGGATATTGTACTTAATGACATGTGAAATAGTTTTGGAGGAGTTAAAAGAGTTCTTAAAAAAAATCACTGGAGGAAATTCTATGGGTGGGAATTAATTTCTATGTCAGAATAAATAATTAGTCTTTTTTGCTGACAGAGGTCATATTCCTGGTACTAAGCTAAGTGATTTATGTGCATTGTCTGTATTAAGGCTCACAAAAACCTCAGGGCACAAGTAATGATATTTCCGTTTTTCTGGAGATAAGAAACAACTCAAAAACTAAGAATCTTACTTGAGATTATTACAAATAAGTGGTTTAACTTGAATTTGAACCCAGATCAATCTGACTCAAAAGAGCATGATGAACTTAAGCTATGAGGCTGGTGACACCCTAAGCATCTGTTCACAAGAGGGATTGTGAAAAACTTTAAGCAGAAAATGTTAGATGGAAGGAGCATGTATTGGAAGGACAAAAAAGACCAAAAACTACAGAAGTGTTATTTACTTCCCTTCCTAGAATAATTTGGTCTAAGGAGAGAAAGCAGAGAGAAGTCTGAAGATACTTTCAGCTTTATATTTAAGCAATGCAGAGTTTGGAAGTGAAACATTTACCTTGTTTATTTTTCCATCACTGTATGGTTTGTGAGGACAGTAAGAACTCAAGTTGGATGTGGTGTCCCGAGAATGGTAAGGTTTCCAGTACACCTAGGTAGTTGGTCACCCCTTCATATAGCATAGAAAAAATGATAATAGCAAAATACTACCTGTCTGTGACTTTTAGGAAATAGACATGATGTAGGATCTGGAGTATGAAAACCAGAAACAAGAACATAACATTTTACTGAAGCACATGGGAGATTGTTTTGGGGACATCGGGAAACATAAAGGAGATTTTATGTGGGGGGGGGCATGTTTTTATTTCAGGAGGCAGTGATTAAAAAGCAATCAAATTCTAAGTATAGGCATGAACATAATTTAACTTTGCTCAGTACCGTTGCTCCCTTAGCTTCCATTTTGGCCTGACACAAATTGTAACCCAGTCATATCCATTACCTTGGTCTTATTAAAATTTCTGCTTCTTCCATAGTTGTTGCAATATTGACCTATTGTCCCTCATCTTATTGACCCAAAGCCCAACACAGCTTCTGGATACACTAAAACCTAATAGCCAACAACAGAGTCATGAAGCTAAGATGGTACTTCATGTATTTTTTTAAAACTAGCCTAACCACAAACCCAGGTAGAAAAGTCTAAGGAATAATGTCCATGGACCTTAATGAAAACATAGTCTTCCCAGATGGCTTCCTATCAGCACTGCAGAACTCTCTGAACCCGTCAATAATAATTTTTTTTCTTTAGTGTATTTTGGTTTCACTTCCTCGTTTTCTCTTACCTGACATACACATACCATACCATTCTGTTCTTCTCAATATCATTTAATGCCTTTAGCAAACCAAAATAGATAACACTATATAAATAATTGACACCATGCCTCCTGACTGGATTCAGCATTGAATATGCCACATTACTGATGCAATCAATAGTCATACAGAAATTTATATTGAATGAAAGCAAGATATTATAGCAAAATTCACTTCAAGTTAGATAGGACATAGAACACATTAAACAATACCATGAGTACTAGTCAGAAAATCAATAGATTATGGTCTTCAAAAAGATAATGGTCTTCCAAAAAAAAAAAAAAAAAGAAGAAGAAGAAGAAGAAGAAAAAGAAAGAAGTCTGTGTGGGTAGGTACATATAGGGGTTGAGTTCTCAAATCTCAGAATATCAGTATATAATGACAAAGGCAATCCTTAAAAGTTGATTCTGTCTTGGCTTGACAAAATTAGCTATTAAGAAAATTGGAGGGGCAAGTAGAGAATTTTGAATATGGAACTAATAACAGATATGAATTAGATTAATATTTTTGATGTGTTCTTTATATTACCTAAATATCCTTATTTATAGATGTGTGTTAACTTATTTAGAAATATTTTTAGTATCTGAAATATACTTTTAAATGCACCAAAAATAGTAGGTAGATAAAGAAAATATTACAAAAGATTAATATTTTAATATTTAAGTTATAAACATTTAAGTAATCATTATGTAATTTTATTAATTTTTATGTATTTAAAATTTTTCATAATGAAAAATTAGATAAAAAGGTAATTTTACCAAATTTTCCACTTGTTTCTTTTCTGAACTTAACTAAATATTGCAAAATGGTGGCTTCCACCATAAGACTAGGAACTTCATTATTTGGTAAATTCCCTGAGAACAAAGATTATAGTTCAGTTATCATTTTTGATTGCATCAGTAATGTGGCTTACTCAGTGCTAGATCCAGTCAGGAGGCATTGTATCAATTATATAGTGTTATCATTTTTATATGTATTATTTAACAAATTTCCTGAAACGTAGTAGTATGAATAAATAAGTGATTGATGCATTGCCTGTAATAACTATCCCTATTGTTACAAGAAAATATTGAAACATTATATAAAGTGCTCACTTCGGCAGCACATATACTAAAATTGGAACGATACAGAGAAGATTAGCATGGCCCCTGCACAAGGATGACACGCAAATTCATGAAGCGTTCCATATTTTTTAAAGTATCCAATGTACACACCCCTATTATGAAACTAATTTATACCTTTTATATGAAAGCTATAACCAAATAGCCTAAGAATGTGGGGAGGGGAGGGAGAAGGGAGGGGGGGAATGGGTGGAGGGA
>CAUYQV010084348.1:0-18653 GCA_963574575.1 Galagoides demidoff
CCTGTGGTCCCAGCTACTTGGGAGGCAGAGGCAGGAGACTCGCTTGAGCCCAGGAGTTGGAGGTTGCTATGAGCTGTGATGCCATGGCACTCTACCCAGTGGAATAGCTTGAGGCTCTGTCTCAAAAAAAAAAAAAAGAAAACAAAACAAAACAAAAAATTAATTGTTTAATGTAAGACAAAATAGACAATAAAATCATCAGGTGAGTTCATATTTATGTTTTTCTCTTTTAAAACTGTGGGGTAATCACAAGTAATCCACCAACCTCTTTCCTCCTGAAAATAAATAAGAGCTGGGGAGTATGTATGTGGCAGAAAAATTGGATTGTATTTTAGAAGAAAGGATTGTATCTTATTTATCTTTCTATCCCTAGTACCTGGTATTAGATGAGAAATGTTTTTTTTTTAATTTTTTGATAGAATAAATAAAGATTAAAGAAATAAATGCAAGATTTAGGGCAAACATTATTATCAAGTTACAATTTGACATTTGTATATTATTGTGGGTATCACTTCAACTATCATGTATTTCAAAAACCAGAATGAAGTACTGGTTAAATGCTTGAGGACTATGGTCTTACTTCCCAGATTCAGCTTTTCTTTTCATCTTTTACAGGTTAGGAAATGGATTTTGTTTTTCAAGGCCTCGTGTTCTTCATCTTTCAAATGAAGGTGAGTTTTATAAGAGTTAAATAAGTCAGTACAGAGAAACACACCAGAGAAACATATCTATCAAAGAAATAGTAAGCTCCCAATAAATATCATCACTTTATTGTTAAATAGATCGATAAACATAAAATATATTCTTTAATTAAAGCACAATTTGCATTAACGGCCAGGGCAATTGTTAACTATTTTATTTAACAGAAGGTTACCATTCACGATGATAACAATTGCCACTGCTGATCTCCCCACAAAGGCATGCATGTGTAACACCAAAACCTAACTTTATATTCATTATCTACTTCCCCTAAGAAAGCTAACAAGTACAATTTACTGCTAATCACATATTAAGCTCGGTCTCTTCACTGTCTACCCTTTCTAGGCACAGGAGACATGTGAAATTTGGTATTTATTTATCAGCCCTGGGTTATGCCACACTGCCAGTGTCCGAAAGCCAAGGCTTGCACAGCACAAATGATCTGGGAGGAAAGAGGGGAGAGTTTTAATGTAGACAAATTAAGCCACGTTATGTCCCACCGTGTCTGACCTCTTGATGAAATCATCAGGCTGACAGCCATGGTTTGCAAAGATGATCTTTTCTAAATGCCCTTATTTTTATACCCTTCTTTATTTTGTCCCAGATAAAATCAAGGTTAAATATAAAACTCTAAAGACTTTGAAATAATCTCTTTTGCTAGTTCAATTTCCATATTTTCACGGAAAAAAAACTTAGCTGTATTCAATGTGGTTTGGTTTCTGCATTTTGTTTTTTCAGCTGGATTACAGCTTTGTCTCAGACATTTCTCCTTATCTTTTCTTTCTTTTACTTTTCTAGATAAAATTTCATGTTTCCTTTATGAATCATAGCTCCAAAATACAGGGAATTGTACTTTATGTTCACAATTTTTAGGATTGTGTGCTGGGCACACAATTTTCTGTGAGTAGATCTTCTGTGACACTTAGTAAAAATGAGGGCTGGAAATGTATGGAAAGCCCCTTAAAGATAATTCTGACAACTGTCATCCCTGATTCTATATTACTTTGACCTTAGTGAGAAGACATTTCCATGTGGCCAACCAGATAATTATCCCAATTTTGTGTACACACAAGAAAGCTTGGTTGGTATAACAGAAAGTTTTTACTTTTAGAAATATAGCTTAAACATATGTATTCATATTTACCTACTTCTCCAGATAGGCAGTTCTTAAAACCAGGTTTGATAATGATTTATTACAAAAATATATCAAAAATCAAAAATACAAATGAGAGATTTGTAAAGCTCTAGGCTTTCACTTGGCTATGGGCTTTCATTGGGCTTTTTTTCCTTCCCAAACCTTCTTAGGCTCCTTTTATAAAAACATTTAAATAAAACATAGGACTGCTTCTGCCTGCTCCGCAAGCCCCAAGCCGATTAATCCCATTCGTATACTATGCCTTCTACAATATGGAGTGTCAGCTCCTTTGTTAATGGCCAGCTGAAAGGGAGTGATGAGAAGTAGAGAAAGGAAATATTTGCTTTCATTCATCTCTGGAAAAGGAGCCTCGTTCATGCAGGAAAAAAATGATGGGCTCAGCAATTGTCTGGTTTCATTGGAATTCTATCATTAGGCCTGCTTAAAACAAACACTAATAGATTTTAGCTTTACGGAGACCTGTTTTTAAATGGGCAAACTTGTCTAGAGAGACATTTTTAGCTCATGGCCCTAAAGAACGCCCCTGCCCTTTCTACTATGCTGGATGCTGTGGCTTTGCACCGGATGTGTGCTGTCACATTAATAGAGGACATCAAATGTAATAGAGACGTGCTGGGGTTCTGCAGAGTGTGAATTATTAACTTGGGTCTATGGGAGAGTGTTAAGCGAACCTGGGAGGCAGAGGCATTGTTTAATGCTCTGTTTGTATCTGATTCTTTTCTGTTTTCATATACGATGGAAACCAGGTAGGAATGCTAACGAGAAATTTCAAGTAGATAAGAGAGAATTTTAAACTGTTGCCATCAGTCTCCGCTTCTGTCATCGCATGAAGTAAACAACTTCAAATGAATTAGACAACAATGAGAGAGACAAAGGAGATGGAAGAAAGGGAAGTCAGTATCAATGTTATTTCTCCACAGTCACTACCAAGGCTCAATTAACTAAGTCCTAAATTCAAGTGAGACAGAGGTCTAATTGCTCCCTTTTATTCCTGTACCACTTGATAAGAAATCTGAGGGCCTATTAGAGAAACCCACCAGAAATATACTAACCAATTTTTTTATCACATCCCTTTTCTCGTGAAATACAGATTTCTTTATAAATATCACATTCTTATGATAAAATTAGAGACTAAACTAGAACAACACAAAGAGAGCATTCTTACTGAGAAAATTAGGGCCAGTCTGGGTATTTTAATTGAAAATTTGCATAAACCAAGGATTTGTAAAAGTAATTCACATATATCTTAAATATCTTAAACATTTTATCTTAAGACATGAAAAATGTACATGTGTTTGCCAGGCTTTTGATACAGAGCCAAAGCTTTTTTCTTCTTTTTCTTTTATATTATGGGTTCACCCATAACGTATCTTCCATGATTTTGGGGATCCCAAATGAGTTTTTTAAAAGAGGATAAAATATTAAAACAGCTATAAAGAAGGACTGTTCATGGCTTTAGAATGAGCAAAGTAACTATTCCAATTGGATACTACTCATGCCCTGCTAGTAGTTAAATATTTTTAACATCACTTGGCTTATAAAGCAGGTGAATAATTTCTCTAAATTTGTAGGATTTTTCTCAAATGTTCTGCAAATGATTTATCTACATCTAACTGTAGTGTTAGCAACTTAGCTTTATCAGATCTTCAGAGTGGTTACCTGTTTTTATAAAAGCAACTTTCTCTTTATGGTTCCACTGAATCCATTTATGAAACAGTTGATGAAGTACAATGAGTACAATGACAAGTATTGACCCAACCATCAGAAAAAGCTAGAGAATAAACCATTGGCTCTTGGTAGGGATGCCATTAAACTTTAGATGTACATCATTGTGCTACAAAGTGCCTATAAGCTACAAGTACTCAGTGAGTCTTAGGCCAAAGTCAGTATAAGTGACAGAAGTACGAGAAAACATCAGCTAATCCTGAAGATCAGTCACCCAGAAGTTCATTCAGACAGCACACATCTCACTGTCATATTCATAACCACAAAAACGAAAGTGTATTTATGTCCTCATATTTGGGCACATAATAAAAATATGTGTAGTAAAAACCACTCATCATAGAAAAATGTGCTCATCTTGCCCCGTGAATCGAGGGCATTTGCTTTGTACACGTGAAGTAACTAAACTGCCATTTAATTACTCTTTAAGATCAGAGAACAAATCCTTGTAGAAAAATAAAGACTGTGCATTTCATGCTCATTGGAACAAAGCTAGGGTGGTCCCTACAAATATACACATGTATTCATAGCAGAGACAATATGAGCTGTGCCTATAGAGAACTACAATGAAATAGCCATGTGGGTAATTCCTAATGACTTCTTTCGGAGTATATGAGACGTCTTGATATGTCAAGATGTACTTGTCGTGGGAAGAACCCTAACATGTTCCCCCAAATCAAATTCCCAACCCTCGAGGTTGCTTGCACTTCCCCCGGTTGTTAATGCAAGTGCTAATCTAGGTACTGCTCCCATTTTGTGACAATGATTAAGCCCAAAATTAGTTGTCCTTAAAATGGAGAGATATCCTATTCAGATGGAGCTGAATCTAATCACATGAGCCCTTTAAAAGCAGAGTTTTCCCAGGAAAGAAAATCAGAGATGCAATTTAGCTGATGTAAAAAAAAAAAAGTCAACATCCCTGTTGTCAATTGTTTATGGTGACCACATGTCAAAGAACTATGAGAGGCAACTATGGGTTGATACAAGTCCCCAGCCAACAGTCACCAAGGCAACAAGGACTTCAGTCCTCATGGCTTCAAGGAACTGAGATTTGGCAGTGACTAGTGATCTTAGAAGAGCACAGAATCCAGCTGTGTCACACCCAGGTCTGACTTACAGAGTTTGTGAGATAAGAAAATTGTATAAACTAACCTATTAATTTAGCTGTAACCTTATGCAGCAATGAAAAAGTAATACCACACCCTAACTTTTCAAGATTTGAGATTTTTCCCTATATAGGTACATGTAGATAGAAGGTATATGACTAGGAAAAAATGTTATTTGTAGCAGAATAAAAAGTACTTATTTATAACTCCCACTTTTTCTAAGAGCAGACGTTTGTAATTGGAGAGTTCTCTGTAGCAGAAGACACTGGGTATGACACTGCAGGCCTTGAAAGCCAGGGAGAGAAAAATTGCTTTGTATACAAAAAAAAAAAAAAAATCAGAAATAAAAGGAGGTGGAGGAGGAGACCATCTTTTCTTTATGGCTTCTTTTTCTTCTCTTTTTTTGTTTTAAGTTAATACAAGGGTTCAAATTTTTAGGTTACGTTGTTCTCACTTCCAAAGTAAAGTTCAAGTTGTACTTGAGCCCTTCCCCCAGGGGGCATGCTGAACTCTCTGACCTTGTGTACATTAGGTGAGATTCCACCAATTGCCCTCCCTCCTCTCTCTAATCGCCCTCCTCCTTTCCCCTCCCTGCTATTTTCTCCCCCCTCTCCAGACTATATTTGTGTTTTACGTTCATGTGGATGTGTAATTATTTATGTATTGGTTTCATGTTAGTGTTGAGTACACTGGATTTTTTTTTCCCATTCTTGAGATATTTTACCAAAAAGAATGTGTTTCAACTCCATCCAGGTAAACATACAAGATGTAAAGTCTTCAACTTCTCTTGTGTCTGTTTAGTATTCCATGGCATACATATGCCACAGTTTGTTGATCCAGTCAAGGGATGATGGGCATTTAGGTTGCTTCTAGGACTTAGAAGTTATGAATTGGGCTGCAATAAACATTCCGATGCAAATGTCTTTGTGGTAAAATGATGTTTGTTCTTCTGGGTATATACCTGTTAGAAATTCTGGGATCAAATAAATGAAAAGTAGATTTTAGTTAGTTTGGTTTTCTTTGTTTGTTTTGAAACATACTTTATCAGACTTGGTAGAATGCTGTGGCATCACTCAAACACTTGGGCACAAGTGATTCTCTTGCTCAAATACTTGGGCACAAGTGATTCTCTTGCCTCAGCCTTCTGAGTAGCTGGAACTACAGTGCCCACCACAATGCCTGGCAGATTTTAGAGAAAAGGTCTCACTCTGGCTCAGGCTGGTCTGGAACTCCTGAGCTCAGGTAATCCACCTGCCTTGGCCTCCCTGAGTGCTAGGATTACAGGTGTGAGCCACCACAGACTTTTAGTTCTTTAAGAATTCTCCATACTTCTTTCCAAAAAGGTTGTATTAGTTTCCAATCCCACCAGCAATATAGAAGTGTTCCATTTTCTCTGCAACCATACCAGCATCTGCAGTTTGGGGATTTTGTAATCTTGAGTTAGAAGATATCTTAGAATGGTTTTTTTTGCATTTCTCTAATGACTAACAATGGTGTGCATTTTTATACCTGGGAATTGATCTAACAAATTACGTGAAAGAGCTCTGTGAAAATAAATATGAAACCCTAAGAAAAGAAATAGTGGAAGATGTTAACAAATGGAAAAACATACCATGCTCATGGCTGGGCAGAATCAACACCAAAGCAATCCACAAATTTAATGCAATCCCCATCAAAGCACCAATGTTATACTTTGAAGAACTTGGAAAAAACAGTGCAGTGCTTTGCTTCATATGGAACCAGAAAAAACCCTGAATAGCCAATATAATTCTTAAAAATAAATATGGAGGCATCACATTACCAGACTTTAGGTTGTACTGCAAGTATATAAGTGATCAAAACAGCATGGTACTGGCACAAAAATAGAGATGTAGATCTACAGAATAAAGAATCTGGAGATGAACTCAGCCATCTATTGCTATTTGATGTTTGATAAACAAACAAAAACAAGCACCAGGGGGAAAAATTCCTATTTAATAAATGGTGCTGGGAGAACTGGTTAGCTATATGTAGAAGACTGAAACTGGTCTCACCACTGACAGAAATGGATTCTCTCTGGATAAAAGACTTAAATTTAAGGCATACAACAATTAAAATCCTAGAAGAGAATGTTGGGAAAACAAAAATATTGGCTTGAGAAAAGATTTTATGAGGAAGACCCCCCCCCAACAATTGCAGAAACACCAAAAAAGTAGGATTTGATCAAGCGAAAAAGCTACTGTACCACTGTAAGAACCACAACCAAGGCAAATAGCCAGCTTTTGGAATGGGAGAAGATGTTTGCATATTACTAATTCGACAAAGTCCTGGTAACTAGAATCTACAGAGAACTCAAATGAATCAACAAGAAAAGAGTAAACAAGCTCATTTATAAGTGAGCAAGAGACTTGAAACAGAAACTTCTCTGAAGACAAGAGGATAGCTTCTTAAGTGGTACTGGGTGGGAACAGAGCAGAGACCACATAAGTGAAGAGTTGAAGGAGAATCAGCAGCTGGCAGCCAACAGGGGAACTGATGGCCAAATAGTAATTTTATGAAGTTATTTGTAAGACGTTAAGTTAAATTCTTTTCTTTTACTTCCCATAAAATGTTCAGTAGAATTGATATCCATTGCTCCAGAAGTTATAGTGATTATCCCTAGGAGTCAGACATGTACTAGGTTTATACTTTTATATGTATTCTTCACTGCTCAAATTTTTTCTACTAAATATGCATTACTTGTGTGATCAGAAATTATTTTTTAAAATGTGGTTTCATGAAAATCTATATTGTTTAATTTAGGGAATTTTGCGAGGTTTCATTGGTGCTGTGTGAAAGAACTGAGTGCTGCCTTAAGTTAGCCCAGAAATGACCTACAGGCTGTCCATAGATGGCTGTTTAACCAAAAAACAATGGCTTATTGTTAGACATAAGATAAAACTAGCTTCTGAATTCCAAAGTTAGCAATTGTGTCTTAATGATTTTTCGTATACTCTGTTGCAGAAATGTTCAACTGATATGCTGTGAAAGGAGCTTAGTTGTGCCACAAACATTTTTAAAGATCATTAATTAATTTTTGGGGGGGCAGTTTTTTGGCCAGGGCTGGGTTTGAGCCCGCCATCTCCAGCATATGGGGCTGGTGCCCTACTCCTTTGAGCCACAGGTACTGCCCCATTAATTAAATTATTTTTGAAAGAAATTCAAAGCACAGTAAGTATATTCTGCTTTTTACTCTTTTTTGATCAACATAATCTAACTGTGCCACAGAAGTTTAACTATAGGTTCAAGTATGCGTGCCTAAAAAAGGTTGAAAAACACTGCTGTATTGGAATAGTTAGCAGAAAATACAACTGGACATAATAGCTAGGAATATATTCAGACAGACCTTACTGAAAGGTGATTCTTAAAGTGTAGTCCCCAGACTAGCAGCATTAGCATCATCTGAGAAATTGTTAGGAATGAAAATGTAAGGCCCCCAACCTAGAACTACTGAATCCAGAAATGCAGAGGGCAAAGCACACCCAGAAATGTGTGTTTTTACAAGTCCTCTAAGTGGTTCTGATGGGTGAAGGGGTTTGACTACCACCAGGGTAGAACGCCCAATCATTGCTGTAACCTCATTGGGTACTGCTGCTCACATCCCCACCAGGGTCATTGTAAACATTATTTGCTGCAATCAGAATCTATGCCTATTTTATGCTACATACAGGTCGTTTTATAATACAATTGTTTTATAATACAATCTTACATTTCCCTGTACATTTTTTTCATCAAGAATATAGATGTAATATTGTTTGTGGGATAAACCTATTTAGAATACTATGTTTAAAGTGGTATTCCTGCAAAAATAAATAATAAAGTAACATGATATAGTAATTTGAAGATCTAGAATATCTGATCACTCTTATGATTACATGAATGGCTCATTCTGTTCTCTTATTATGAGAACATCCACAAGCAAATGACTTTGAAGAAACCAATGGAAATATTTTCCTTAAGTAAATTCACACATAAATAGCAGAGGATTTCTACAGCCATTTCACTTGTGCATTGACACAGATTTGTTGCTATACTTCTGCAAAGATGGAGACTATTGCAATAAAATATATTCTGCCAGAATCTAAAGCAGCTCATACCATAAGTGTCTTATGGACCCATTAATTATAAGGGAAATAGGGGATAGAAGATAAAATGTGTATGGGACATAAATGTTGAACCACCACATAGAGTTTGAATAATTAATAGAATGATACCCTTTAGTGCAGAGCCCCGTATTTTTAAAAGATAGGGGAATAAAAGAGCACTATTTCAATATTTAAGCCAAAGTAAGAGATGCAGTTTCTACATGTGAACTATATGTCTGGGCAATGAATTGAACAAATGCTTCATAATAATAAAAAGGCTTTTAAATGTGAATTGGTCTCATAAGGTATAAGGATTTCTCTAACCAACACAATTTATTCAGAGTAAGATTAGTAAAGACAATTTTTGAAGCTATAATATTCATTACCTCTACATTTTATAATATTGCTAGTTCAGTCTATCTGAAGTGGTCCAGTGTGTTTAGGCTGAACTTTCATCACGTCTAAACAGCTTAACTGATAGTTACTTGATAACTCTTTTATGAAGCAGTTTTTTAATAATGCTTTCATATTTCTGGTTTATGATGCCATTAAAGTCATCATTTGTCATATTAGTAATAGAGAGATTCTTAAAATATCCCTAGCAGCAATTCAGGATGGCTTTTAATGTCAGCATAAATTCCTGTGTTACTAAACTAGCTATTTGAAATATTAACAGTGTTGTTTGCAATTTCAAAATATATATGACAGCATAAGTACATAATATTGATCCCTTAGGTTGGTGGAAACTAGTTAGAAAACTAAAGAAATGACATTAAAATAGGTTGTCTTGACCTTGTAAAATGACTTAACAGAAAAGAAAAAAAAATCCCTTCGGTTGTGAAATGGATCAGTGAAATTTCTACCATTAAATTCTTTATTATCCATACACTAAGCAATTTAAAATGGAAAGAGAGAAGAAAAAAATAACGTAAGTTGTCCAGATTGGTTTTTTTTATAATGAATATATCTGAGGTCAAACTCAAGAAAATAGTTTCTAATTCTTTTTTATTTTAGAAATTAAAACATTATGAGCATGCTCTTCCCACACCCCCATGCAAAGTGCATCCTGACATGGGAGATTTTTCTAGAGGGCCATAGATAAGGCTTCAGAGCTCTAAAATTACCCAGAACCAGCTGTGCATAGTTGGTTTGCTGCTGCGGACTTGCGTGCATATATAATACCATCCCATCACACTATCAGCTTCTCTGTTCTTGGAAACAAATGGAGTCTTAATGTCTATAAACCCCACTGTTGGTCTGCTATAGAGACAGGTTTCACACAATGTCTAGCTGTGCCCTCTGTGTCTGCTACACCATTGAGATAAGAGATGGGTTTCTTTTTTACCTGAATGGGTGTATGAGAACATGTCTCATCTTCCAAGAATAATTTCTCTTCACAGAGGGTTAGTCAGCTCTTATATTTGGTGGACATAAAATAAAAGCTACCTCAGAGGCTGATCTTTGTGCTTACAATTATAAGATAGGATTGTGTATTTAAAGTGGAGGTACAAATAGAAAAGGACTGTTTATTAAGAAGATGAACTTTGTTTTCCTTTCTTGGACTGTAGGTACCTTTTTTACTCTTCTTGGAACTTCTATTCAACCCCACAGGACAACGTAGACATATAATAAAAAGAGCACTGCAATATAAATCAGAAAGCTCTTGTTTCCAAACCCAGCCATGCTCCTCAGTAATGATGTGTGCTTGAGCCAAACTTGTATTCTCATTGAACCTCATTCTTTTCATTTCTGTAATTACTAACAATATTTTTTTTTATATACTGCAACAGTTGTAAAAATTGTTGGGGATATAAGGTAAAAACAATATTATTAATTAAGTCATACTTGACATTTAAAAATGTTGATTTATAAATATAGTTATTTTGTCTTAAAATTATCTATTTTCCAATTGCATAGAATTGATTAAGACATTAACATTATTAAAACTTTTCTAAGTGTCCTTTGAATTAAAACTTTTTAAGTGCCTTTTTTAAAAGTGTACTTTCTGTCATCTTCAATGAGACAGAAAAAGAATTATCTGTTTACAGAAACCTAAAGACTTCACAAAAAATTAAAAAATGATAAATTCAGTAAAATTACAGAATACAAAATCAGCATTTTTATATGCAAACAGTGAATAATGTGAAAAAGAAACAAAGTAATCCCATTTTCAGTAGCTACAAATAAAATACCTATGGATAAACTTAACCAGAGAAATGGAAGATCTCTACAATGAAAACTATATAACATCAATGAAAGAAATTAAAGAAAATTTAAAAAATTGAACAATATTTCATGATCACTGGATTGGAAGAATCAATATTGTTAAAATGTCCATCCTACCCAAAGCAACCTACAGATTTAATGCAATCTCCATTAAAATACCAATGACATTCTTCACAGAGATAGAAAAAAAAAAATCTTAAAATTTATATGGATTAACAAGAACTTAGAATAGCCAAAGCCATCCTGTGCCAAAAGAACAAAACTGAGAGAATTGCATTACCTGACTTCAAATTATACTACAGAGTTGTACTAACCAAAACAACATGGCACTGGCATAAAAACAGAAATATAGACTTATGAAACAGAATAAAGAGCCCAGAAATAAATCAAGACATCTATAGCTAACTCATTTTTGACAAATGTGCCAGAACATACTTTGGAGAAAGGACTCCTCAATAAATAATGCTGGGAAAACTGGATGTCCATATGCAGAAGAATAAAACTAGACTTTTATCTCTAATTATATTCATAAATCAAATCGACATGTATTAAAAACTAAACTATAAGACACAGAACTATAGAACTACTGACAAAACACATTGGAGGAATGCTGCAGGTCATTGATCTGGGCAAGGACTTCTTGATTAATACCCTAAAAGCACAGGCAACCAAAGCAAAATTATATAAATGAGGTCATATCAAGCTAAAATGCTTCTTCATAGCAAGTAAAAACTAAAATAGAAAGGACAACCCACAGAATGGAAGGAAACATTTGTAAACTAGCTGACAAAGTATTAATAACTAGAATTTACAAGGAGCTCACACAACTCATATGAAAAAAATTAAATAATCCAATTTAAAAATGAGAAAATAATATGAATAGACATCTCTCAAAAGAAGACATGGAAATAGACAACAGGTATATGAAAAATACTAAAGATCATTAGTCATCAGAGAAATGAAAATCAAACTATAGTGGAGCATCATCTCACCCCATTTAAATGTCTTTCATGAAAAATACAAGCAATAACAAATGCTGGTGAAGATCTGGAGAAAAAGGAAGCCTTGTACATTATTGGTGGGAATATAAGTTAATTCAGCCACTATGGAGAACAGTATAGATGTTGCTCAAAAAACTAAAAATAAAACTACTGTACAACCCAGCAATGTCACTGCTAGTCATACACCAAAAGAAAGAACAGCAATATATCAAAAAGATATTTGTACTCCTATGTTTACTGTAGCATTATTCACCATAGTCTTGATATGCAGTCATCCTAAATGTCTATTACAGATGGATGGATGAAGAAAATATGGTACATATACACAATGGACTATCATATAACCACAAAAAAGAATAAAACCCTGCCATTTGCAACAACATAGATAGAACTAAGAAACATTAGTGCAATAATTCAAGTACAGAAAGACAAATCTCATATGTTTTTACTCATATGTGGAAGCTAATTATTAAAACAATTGATCTCATGGAGACAGAGATTGGAATGATGGTTGCCAGAGGCTGGGTAGGGAGAAATTGGGGATAGTCAATGTGGGCAAAAATATTCTTACATAGAATGAACCATATTTCTTAGCACAACCAAGTGACTACAATCCATGATTAAGTTGTGGTGTACTTTAACTAAAAGAATAAAATTGGAATGCTTCTAACTAATGGAAATTGCAATTACCCAGATTTGATTATTAGACATTATATGCCTTTCCCAAATGCAAGTATTTTGTATCCATTATTAAAAATTAAATATTTTTTTTAAAAAAGAATGTCACAATTTTTTTTGGCCCAGCTAAAATAAATTATTCCTTATTCTGAAAGTGCTGCTTTATAATAAACTGTTGACTGCATCACTGAAAATGGACTATGAAATATTTGCTTTATTGAAGGATTCATTTATCTACTGGAAATACAAAATAATCATAATTCTTTAGCAGCATAAGACCTGTCCTAGCTCCAAATGTTTACTGGCCTCCATCATGCTAGAAATACAAGTGTCACCACACACAACCAGAAAATTTTCTTGATAAACATACAACTTTATTTCTTAGCATAGTTATCAAAAATATTTTTTTAAAATCCCTCTTATAATATGATTGTTCCTCTTTATGGAAGCTGATTTAGACAACCTAGAAGTCAAACCTGATGAAAAGGTGCAGGAATTTCATCAGATACAGAAAGCAGAGCCATGAGCAGAGGACCACAACCCTGAGCAGAGGAGTACATGGCTCTGAGTAAAAGTATTATTTGGGAAATTGTTTGGTTACATGGAATAATTCAGACATAAAAAGGAAAGACAAGAGTAAAGAATGATGTTATATTGAAGTAAAACATTGTTTTAAATGTAAAGCTGGTTAAAAATTTAAAATAAATGGATTTGAGAATTAAATAAAAATCTCTTACAAATTTTACTACTATCGATAAGTCAATACTTCAAGAAAACGTTTTAACATAGGGGAAAATTTTTTTGTGTTTTATATATATGTGTGTGTGTGTGTGTGTATATGCAAACATGCACATTACATATTTAAAGCTCAATTTTTAGAAAGACTTCTAAATAATTTTCTTCTATTTATAGTCAATCTATTCACACACGGTTTTTTCTTTCATAAATTTATCATTCATGACTTAAACCTTTTGTGTTCTGCTCAGAGCTTTAGTTTTGTCCTGTGCCTTCTCTTTTTAAACATCCAGTCACTTTACACTAGGAGAAAAATTTACTTTCCTTTTTGTTTTTTCACTTGAAAATTAATTTCTTCTTTTATTAAATTTTTAAATGAAAAATATATCTTTATATTATAACTGTTATCCTTCTCACTCTTACTTACCATTTCCTTTTCATCTTGTTTTTATCTCCTTCCTAAATTTACTTTTAGAAACAACCTTAAATAGCCTCTAAATTTAGACAATTTTTAAAGCAACATATTTTGGAGAGGCAAGATGGCCGGCTATAGCTAGCTTTCCACAGAGGCTCCCATCCAGAAGGAGGTGTAAAGGACAGAAGTTTAGCAGGTAAGCTGATGGTTTGGAGCTGAGCCAACAAAGAATGTTAAAGAGCACACATCACCCCTGCTGAGGTGAGCTACAACGCCAAGGAAACAAACAATAGGTACAAAATCCATCACTAAACAGACAGGAGTCCTTTCCCCCATGAGAACAGCTCACAGTATACTTTCTACAAACACTTGAGCAGAGTTCAGATCTCCTCTTATTTTATCCCATGGGAGAAACCCTCTGAAAACAGGAACTACTTCCCCAGAGAGGACCCACTAGTGTGCCATGGAACTCTCCCACCAGGCATAAAACTGAACATAGACTCTACCTGCATTTCTGAACTCTCAGAACTCCCCTCTGCTCTCACCCTGAGGTCTGGAAGCCTGTCCCCAGTGGAGTCCAGATTTGGAGGCATTTTCTCAAGAGGTGTGGATGGGGCTTGGGCTTTTGCAGGTCTGTGCTGATTCTGTGGCACAAGTGTGGGGCAGTGACTGCGGAGTGAGGAAGCCATGTGGGAGAGAGAGAAGCAGTGCACTATAGCACAGTGCACCAGCAGCAGTGGCAGGAACAATAGGGCTCACACACCTGGGGATATTTAGGAGAGACACTTCCTACCTCTCTTAGCAACCAGAGGAAGCTGGGCCTCTACTCCAGTGGCAGCCACTGGCAGAACAGATCTGAAACAGAAACACAGACCCTGTGAGCAAAGGGTATGCCTGAGGCAGTACCTTCCCCAGGTGGGGCTTGACAGGGACAGAGATTAGAATATTTGGGACAGAGGCAGCATACTCCCAGAGAGGGGCTGAGTCAGAATTGCTGCTTTTGTGAGCCTAAGATGAACCCAGCCCCCAGGGGAGCATACTGGAACAAAAGTGGGCATGGCAGCAACAGCAGCCCAAGGAAGGGCAGGAACTGAGAACTGTTTGTGAGCTCTAACCATGTCCACCCCAACACAGAGTGCAGTGGAGACAGAGATGCCAGCTCCATGAGAATTGGTACAGCAGCAGTGGCACTGGGTGGGGCTGAGTCACAGTTTCTGTGAACTCAAACAATGCCTAGCCCACAAAGAAATATATCTGGGACAGAAACACAAATTCTGCAAGAATATAAGAGGCAGCAACATCAATCTGGGGTGGGGCGGGACCTGAGTGAATCTCCTCAGCTTCCATTAAGCACCCGAGGTTGTCAGGCTTCAGCTTCCCCTGCCAGCTGGTGGCAGAGTGCAATTGCCTGGCCAAGGAGCCATACATCTCCTAGTGACTCAGGCAGGCACAAACCACTGGAGAATCTTCTCATTGGAGGGAACTAGGTTACAGTTTTCCAGGGTTACCAGTGACTAGGTGTGACAGAGGCGAAAGATAGGGAAGGAGGCATCAACCTTCCCAGACTAATTCATTTTCTGGGTGGGCCCTTCTGAGTCCAAGGAACACCAGAGTGAGTCATATTTGAAGTAGCCAGCAGACCCCTGCTACCTAATTGTTGGAGAACTAATTCCTAATTCCTAATTGCTTTTGAACTCTCTCACTTGGGACTGGGTGCTTACTGAGGTAATTGATTTGGAACACTTGACCTGGGTCAATAACTCAAGGACCATCCAAGGTGGTACCTTAGTTCTGTTGTTATGGGAAGGTTTTATTTTCCTTTTCCAGTTGTCACCATGGGCAGTGGGGTGTCTTAGTTGTTGACATTTCTCCACAGTTGAGACTTCAAGCCAGAGTTACTGATTCACTAGGATTGGACAGAGACCAGCTAAAAATAAGACAGAGCCACTTAGCCCCACCACACCAAGAAGGACCCCAGTGTCTCAGGCCATAGTACCGTATGGGTCCTTTGCAAAGCTGCAGGGTAAAAGCTACAGTCACCAGTCCCAGCTCTTGGGCAACAGGCTGGTTTAAGCACTACTCCAGTAGACCCCAACCCAATTTCACCTTATCTGCTCATCCAACCAAATGGTGAAAAATAATCAGGGGGTAAAATCGGTGGAGAAACTCTGGCAACATGAATAATCAGAGTAGATCAACTCCCCAAAGGAACAACAAGGCAGGTATACCAGAAGATCCTATTCATAAACAAATGGCTGAAATGTCAGAAATTGAATTCAGGATTTGGATTGCAAATAAGATTAATAGAATGGAGGTAAAGTTGGAATTAGAAATTCAAGAAGCATTTCAAAAGTTGTCTCAAGAATTCAACAAATTCAAAGACAAAAACAAAGATTTTGACACATTGAAGCAATAACTTGCAACCCTCAAAGATCTGAGAAATACAGTAGAATCCCACAGTAACAGAATGGAGCAGACAGAAGAAAGGATTTTAGTCATTGAAGACAAAGCTTTTGAATGCTCCCAAAAGGCCAAAGAGGAAGAGAAGTGGAGAGCAAAAACAGATTATTCCCTCAGAGAGCTCTAGTATAATTCGAAAAAAAAAATTCTCCTTATAGGAATTCCTGAGAGCGGCAAGGTTGCTTGAAAGGTCCAGATGCTCTACTCCAAGAGATAATGGAAGAGAACTTCCCAAGCATGACAAGAGATACTGAAATTCAGATAGCAGACAGTTTCAGAACCCCAGCACAACTCAACCCAAATAAAGCATCTCCCAGACACATTATAATTAAATTTGCCAAAGTTAATATGAAGGAGAAAATTCTGAAAGCAGCCAGACATAAGAAAATTATAACCTAGAAGGGGAAGAATGTTAGAATGATTGCATATCTCTCTAAGGAAACCTTTCAAGCTGGAAGAGGGTGCTCATCCACCTTTAACCTCCTAAAACAAAATAACTTTCAACCCAGGATCCTGTATCCAGATAAACTGAGTTTTATGTATGATGGAGAAATTAAATACTTTAATGACATTCACATGTTGAAGAAATCTACCATAACTAAACCAGCTATCCAGGATATTCTCAGACCTATCCTCCATAATGACCAAAGTAAATCCACCATCACCAAAGTAAACTCACTCAGAAACTTTTGATCAAATTCAAACTTCCATAGAGCCTAAAGGATTAAAAATGTCCACTGGAATTTAGAAAAACTCAATACCCAAAATACTACTAGGCTTATCAATATTCTCAATTAATGCAGATGGCTTAAATTGTCCTCTAAAGAGGCACAGGTTGGCTGAATGGATACAAAAACTCAGGCCAGATATCTGTTGCATACAAGAATCTCATCTTAACTTAAAAGATAAATATAGACTCTGGGTGAAGGAATGGTCATATGTAATTCAGGCAAATGGAAATCAGAAAAAAGCAGGTATGCAATTTTATTCACAGATACAAAAGGCTTTAAGTGAACAAAAGTAAGGAAAGATAAGGATGGTCACTTCATATTTGCTAAGGGTAACACTCAACATGATGAGATTTTATATATTAACATTTATGCACCCAACCAGAATTTGCCTCAATTCATAAGAGAGACTCTTAACAGACATGAGCAACTTGATTTCTTCCAGCACCATAATAGTCGGAGATTTTAACACCCCTTTGGCAGTGTCAGATAGATACTCCAATAAGAAACTCAGCAAAGAAATTTTAGACTTAAATTTAACCATTTGACAAATGGATTTAATAGACATCTAACAGAACGTTTCATCCTAATAAAATTGAATATACATTCTTCTCATCAGCCCATGGAACATACTCCAAAATTGATCACATCTTAGGTCACAAGTCTAACCTCAACAAATTTAAAAGAATAGAAATTATTCCTTGCAACTTCTTGAACCATCATGGAATAAAAGTTGAACTTAGTAACAACTGGAATCTGCATATTCATACAAAAACATGAAAACTGGGTGAACTGGCTGGTAACCTATAGAAGACTGAAACTGGACCCATGCCTTTCACCATTAACTAAGACAGACTCTCACTGGATTAAAGATTTAAACTTAAGACATGAAACTTTAAAAATACTAGAAAAAGAGTAGGGAAAACGCTTGAAGAAATCGGCCTGAAAGAATATTTTGTGAGGAGGACTGTCCAGGTAATTGAAGCAACACCAAAAATACATTACTGGGAGCTGATCAAACTAAAAAGCTTTGCACAGCCAGGAACACAGTAAGTAAGTAAAGAAAGCAGACAGCCCCCAGAATGGGATAAGATATTTGCAGGTTATGTCTCTGACAAAGGTTTAATAACCAGAATCCACAGAGAACTCAAACATAGTAGCAAGAAAAAAACAAGTGATCCCATCTCAGTGTGGGCAAGGGACTTGACAAGAAACTTCTCTGAAGAAGACAGGTGCATGGCTTACAAACATATGAAAAAATGCTCATCATCTTTAACCATCAGAGAAATGCTAATCAAAACCACTTTGAGATATCATCTAACTCCAGTAAGATTAGCCCACATCACAAAATCCCAAAACCAGATATGTTGGCATGGATATGGAGAAAAGGGAATACTTCTACACTGCTGGTGGGAAGGCAAACTAATACATTCCTTTTGTTAAGATGTTTGGAGATCACTTAGGGATCTAAAAAAAGACCTGCCATTCGATCTTTTAATTCCTCTACTAGGTATAAATCCGGAAGACCAAAAATCACTTTATAACAAAGATATTTGTACCAGAATGTTTATTGCAGCCCCATTCATAATTGCTAAGTCATAGAAGAAGCCCAAGTGCCCATCAA
>CAUYQV010084349.1:0-51697 GCA_963574575.1 Galagoides demidoff
GACGGAACCTCAAGCTATCCCCCTGGGTAGAGTACCATGGCATCACAGCTCATAGCAACCTCCAACTCCTGGGCTCAAGCGAGTCTCCTGCCTCCGCCTCCCAAGTAGCTGGGACCACAGGCGCCCGCCACAACGCCCGGCCGTTTTTTGGTTGCAGCCATCATTGTTGTTTGGTAGGCCCGGGCTGGGGATGTGAACCCGCCACCTTAGGTGTATGTGGCTGGTGCCTTAGCTGATTGAGCCACAGGCGCCGAGCCAGTATGGTTAGTTTTATAAGAAAGTGCCAAATTATCTTCCAAGGTGGCTGTGCCATTATGCATTGTCACCGGAAATGAATGACAATTCCTGCTGCCCCACATCCTTACCAGTGGTTAGTATTGTCATTGTTCTGAATTTTGGCCCCTCTGATAGGTGTGTTGTGGTATCTCATTATTTATTTATTTATTTTTTCTTTTTTGAAGATTTCAAATTAATATGAGGGTATTAATGTTTAGGTTATATTGTTTTCAATTCTAAGGTAAATTTCAAGTTGGAATTGAGCCTTTCACCTAGGGGGCGTGCTGAACACCCTCACATTGGCCAATTGCCCTCCTTCCTACCCCTCTTTACCCCTCCCCCTTGCTAGACTATTTGTGTGTTATCTTTTGCATGGGCATGTAGTTGTTTATATATTGGTTTTATATTAGTTGGTTATATAATGATTATATATTGGTTTATATATTCTATATATATTTTTGTTGTTAATCTATTAGTTGTATATTGAGTACATGGCGTATTTCTTTTCATTCTTGAGATACTTTATTAAGAAGAATGTGTTTCAATTCCATCTAGGTAAACCCAAAGGTTGTAAAGTCTCCATTTTTTAAAATGGCTGAATAGTACTCCATGGTGTACATGTGCCGTAGTTTGTTAATTCACTTATGGGTTGATGGGCATTTGGGTTACTTCCACGATTTGGCAATTATGACCTAAGCTGCAATAAACAATCTGGTGCATATGTCCTTGTGGTAAAATTATTTTTTTTCTTCTGGGGAGATACCTAGTAATGGGATTGCAGGGTCAAATGGAAGGTCTACTTTTAGATCTTTGAGGATTTTCCATACTTTTTTCCATAAAGGTTGTATTAGTTTACAATCCCACCAGCAGTATAAAAGTGTTCTATTCTCTCCACGTGCACACCAGCAACTGCAGATTTGGGATTTTGTGATGTGGGCTAATCTCAGTGGGGTTAGGTGATAGTTTAGAGTGGTTTTGATTTGCATTTCTCTGATGATTAGAGACAACAAGCATCTTTTCATGTGTTCATTTGCCATTCATCTGTCATCTTCAGAGAAGTTTCTGTTCAAGTCTCTTTCCCACTTAAAAATGGGCTTGTTTGCTCTTTTCTTGTTGATTAATTTGAGTTCTTTGTAATGGTGCCTGTAGCTGTGCAGAAGCTTTTTAGCTTGATCCAGTCCCATTTATTTATTTTTGGTATTGCTTCAATTGCCAAGGTGGGGTGTGTGTGTCTTATTTATGAAATCTTTTCCCAGGCCAATTTTGTCAAGTGTTTTTTCCCACACTCTCTTCTAGAATTTTTATTGTTTTGTGTCTTGAATTTAAATCTTTTATCCAGCAAGAATCAATTTTTGTCAATGGTGAGAGGTGTGGTCCAGTTTCAGTCTTCTACATGTGGCTAATTAGTTCTCCCAGCACCAATTATTAAATAGGGATGCTGGCTCGGCACCTGTGGCTCAATCAGCTGAGGCGCCAGCAACATACACCTAGGATGGCGGTTCGAATCCCCAGCCTGGGCCGCCAAACAACAATGATGGCTGCAACCAGGAAATGGCCGGGTGTTGTGGTGGGCGCCTGTGGTCCCAGCTGCTTGGGGGGCGGAGGTGGGAGACTCACTTGAGCCCAGGAGTTGGAGGTTGCTGTGAGCTGTGATGCCATGGCACCCTACCCAGGGGGATAGCTTGAGGCTCTGTCTCAAAAAAAAAAAAAAAATAGGGATGCTTTTCCCCAGGACTTTCTTTTGTTTGGTTTATCAAAGATCAGATGGTGATATGTAGCTATGTTCATCTCTAGAGTCTCTATTCTATTCCATAGGTCTATATTTCTATTTTGTGTCAATACCATGCTGTTTTGATCACTGTAGGCTTGTAGTATAACCTGAAGTGCAGCAATGTGATACTTCCAGATTTGTCTTTATTTCTGAAAATTGTACTGGCTATTCAGAATTCTTTTCCTGATTCCATATGAAATGAAATACTATTTTTCAAGTTCTTCAAAGTATGTTGGTACTTTGATGAGGATTGCATTAAATCTGTAGATTGCTTTGGGGAGTATGGACATTTTAATCATTTTTTTAAACTTGTATTTTCTTAATGATATATAATGTGGAGCATCTTTTCACATGCTTATTTGTCATCTGAGTATCTTCTCTGCTGAGGTGTCTATTAATTAGAACACCTCTCCATATGCTTCTTAGTCCTTAGATTTCCTTTCTTTTAAATTACATTATCAGATCCATAGTCCATTTTCTTCTAGGGATCCTATCTTTTTCTAGTTGTTTTGCAGAATTTCTATGTATACTATGAATATTGGTCCCTCTTTTGCCTACTTTGTAATTGAGTTGGCTTATTTCTCTTTTGTTTAATTTTCAGCGTTCTTTGCATATTTTGGACAACAGATCTTTATCAGATATGTCTTGAAATGTTTTCTTCCTGTCTGTGGCTTGCTTTCACATTCTTTTGACAGTGTCTTTCTCAGAGCAGAATTTTTGAATTTTAATGACGTTCAGTTTGTCAATTATTTCCTTTAGGGATTGAGAGGTTATACCATTGGTGTTGTATCTAAAAACTCATCATTAGACCTAAGGTTATTTAGATTTTCTCCTATGTTATCTTTTAGTAGTTTTACAGTTTTGCATTTTACCTTCAGGTTTATGATCCCTTTTGAGTTCATTTTTGTGAAGGGTATAATTTGTATGATTTTGAACATTTTTATCTGGTTGCTTTGGTCTTTCACACCACTCTTTTGTTGATTCTTTTTTTTTTTTTTTTGCACATAATGTCCAGTTGTTCCAGCATCATATTTGGAAAATATTATCTTTTCTCCAGTGTATACCTTTGATCTTTTGTTAAAGATCAGCTGACTATATTTATGCTGGTGTACTTCTGCACGCTCTATTCTGTTATCTGTCTGTTCTTTCTCTAATGCCATACTGTCTTGATTACTGTAGATTTATAGTAAGACTTTAATCTGGGTCATATCAGTCTTCCAACTTCGTTCTTCTTCAGTATTGTGCTAGTTATTATGGGTCTTTTGCCTCTCCATATAAACTTTACAATCAGATTGTCAATATCTGCAAAATAGCATGCAGGATTGCATTGAATGTTTAGATTAAGTTGGGGAAAATGGACTTCAGTTTAGTTTAATATGCATTTTTCTGAGTCCAGATTAATTAGAACACCTTTCCATATGCTATCTTAGGCTTTTGATTTCTTTTCTTGTAAATTACATTATCATATTCTTCGTACAAAATTTGTCCATTTTATTTTAGGGCTCCTATCTTTTCTAATTGTTTTGCAGGATTTCTATGTATACTCTGAATATTGGTACCTCATTAGTTTTACATTTTGCAAATATCTTTTCCTGGTTTTCTGTCTGTTAACTTTATCTACCATTTTGTTCATTGACTAGCGATCCGTAGTTTTGCTTTCATCAATTTTTAAATTTGTACCTTTTGGAGTTCTATTAAAAAGTTCTTTACTTCTTTACCAAGATATTCTCCTATATTTTCCCCTATTAACTTGCATAATTTGTTTTCCATATGTAGAGATTTAACACTTCATTTTTTGTTCAAGAGTTCCTTCGTTTTCCTACATACAGTGAATCAGTTTCCCCAATACTTACTCCTAAATAATAAATGCTTTCCCATTTGGTTTATGGTGTAGCCTAAATTGTAAAGAAAGTCAGATTCTGGGTTTAACTCTGAGTGTCTGACTTTGAGCATATTATATGGTTGCATTGGTCTGTTTGTCTGGTCTTGAAGTTCACACCACCCTTTTGTTGAACAATGGTTTTACTGTATATCTGATGACTTGGTATGGCAAGTTTCCTTCTTAAGTCTTCTTTATTGTTGTTTAGCTATTTGTGAACATAGTTCATCTATAAAATTTTTAGACTTCATCTATCAATTCCTCACAAAATGCAGCTGGCATTTTGGTTGGTATTGTGTTGAATTTGTTGATCAAAAATCATCTTTATAATATTTTGTCCTCCCATCCAAGAATATAAATTGTCTCTTCATGCGTTAAATCATCTTTATATTGTTAAATTGTAGTTTTAATTTTTATCCATGGTAATCTTGCCTAGTGTTGGTTAAATTCATTCATAGATAATGTATAGTTTTGAGTGGTGAGTGGTAGTTTATCTTTTAAATTTTCTAATATTCCTTTTATAATTTGTAAGCTTTAAAACTTGAGATTTATGTCGTATTTAGCAGTCAAGCTGAACTATGTGAATAGTTGTAGTAATTATTTTATTAATTCTTTTGGTTTTTATAGATAGATGATCATTTGGTCACAAACAAAAACTTTTATCTTTTTAAAAAATTCTTACACTTTTTTAAAAATAGTTTTGGCCATGACCTCTAGAGTTATGGTATGCTGTAGTGGTAAGGTTGCACTTTCTTGTTGTGTTCCCAATCTTAAAGTAACCATATACAAAGTTTTATCAATCAAAATTATGACTTGAATCCTGGAAATATGGCAGCATCATAACTTTGACTCTCCCTATACTGCCTCATGACAATAGAAGAACAGAAATATCTAAACAAAAGACTCACAAACAGTATCTAAATTTATTATAAAGCACAACTAGATGATAAGGAATTCTGTTGAGCCTCTAAATAGTGGAGACAAACCATTGTTGTATTCCAGTTTTGTGTATTCAAATCTGAGAGGATATGGAGGAAAGGAAACTGTATTTTTGATAGCCCTATGAAAAGGAAAAGTCCTAAAATATAATGATGTACTCACTGGGTAGCACTATTAACCAAGAAGATAACAGAAACTAAAATTAGGATAGAGAGGGCAGTGTTCTGCGAGGTCCAGTTTGCAAGAGAATGCAAGTGGACCATAATTACATGAAGTCTGGCTGTTCTGGAGCTACCTGGGTCTATAAAATCTTAAAACTAATAAAGGCAAGTCCCCTTTCAAAGCAAAACTCTACATTGAGATGAAAACAATGTGAGTACAATTTAAATCAAGCCAAACAAATAATAAAGACAAAGAAAAGAGAAGGCTGATCTTCAAAAGTGCTAGCCACAAAGGTACAAAGGTAGTGATGGAGGTATAATCACATCTCATATAAAATATATAAAGAAAAAGTTAAAGAGCAGAATAGCACTTCCATAGACAGTTAAAGCATGCCAGTAGAAATGAAAATAAGTGAAATTTGGTACTTAATATTTCAAAATGAGATATAGAAATTAAAAAATGACAGAACTTAAAAAGCAGCAACATAAAACAATAAAAAAAACTAAAGATGTGCTCACTGAGGAAAAAGTGACTCAAAGGGAAAGGTAACTCAGGAAAGAACTAGAAATTTAAAATAAATCATGGTAGAAATAATGAAGGTAAGTGGATATAACTGGCAATGTCTTAAAAGAAATGGAAAGTAGAAAGAAGAAAAGTTTTATAAATAAAAAAGTTATGAAAATGAGAAAATAATAATGTAAAAAGAAAGAGATAAATACAGAAATACAGAGCACAGGCAAAAAAGAGCCAACATACAAATAAAAGGAGAGCCTGGAAACGTAACTCCCCCCGCCCCCAATGAAAGAGAACAAATAGTAAAAACTGCAATTCAGGAAAATGTTCCTATGATAAAAAAATTTGAAAGCATATATTGAAAAGTCTCACTGGGAAAATTGAGCCCAGAACAGGTAACAGGAAGTTATATTCTAGTAAAATGATTAGAGTTGATTAGGTAAAGAAGGAAAGAAAGAAAGAGAGAGCGAGGAAGATAGATTGATTATTTGGGCATCCAGGACAAAAAAAATCATTAATAAAGGAAAGAAAGTCAGATTGTCACCAGATTCTGACAGTATTGTTTTATGCTTAAAGGTATTATAATATAGAATAATCATGATAGAATGAAAATCACAAGGGGGAAAAAGTGAGTCATAAATTTGAAATCAAAGCAAATTGATTTTCAAAGATAAAGGCTGCCAAGTGTTATGAGTATACAAGAAAGGTCAAGTAGAGACCAAATTAGTTAGACTATAGGACACCTAAACAATATATACTGGTGTGTTGCTTAACAACAGGAATACATTTTGAGAAAGGAATTGCTAGGCAATTTTGTCATTGGACATCACAGAGTGTACTTACATAAACCCACACGATACAGCCTACTAGACACCTAGACTAGATGGTATAATCAATTGCTCCTCTGCTACATACCTGTACAGCATCTCACTGTACTGAATACTGCTGGCAGTTATGACACATGATGAGTATTTGTGTATCTAAACATAGAAAAGGTACAGTAAAAATACAGTATTATAATCTTTTGGAACTACTTTTGTATATGTGGTCTGTCATTGACCAAAATGTCATTATATAGTACATGACTATAATTCTCTATATACATTGAACTCTGAATACTTATATCAAAGGCTACTTACTCTTTTTAAGTGCACATGGAACATTTATAAAAAGTTGACCTCTTAAGTCACAAAGAAAATTTTAATAAATTCTAAAGAAAAGAAATAAAACCCAGTTTTGAGTCTTATGTAACAAAACAGAGAGTAATAATGATATCCAATTTACTCAGTACTATTATGAAACCAATTTACAATCACTCACCCTTTCGTATGAAGAACAGATCACAACTATTGCCCAGGATGAAGGAGGGAGGAGGGGGACCAAGCAGGGAGGAGGGAGGCAAAGAGGGGAGGAGAAAGGTCAGATCAGGGGTCCTCAAACTTGTTAAACAGGGGGCCAGTTCACTGTCCCTCAGACTGTTGGAGGGCCAGACTGGGGGCTCCCCTGACGAGTTGGCTGCTAAGCAGGACAGGCTGCAGCGGCATAAACACCCTGCGGGCCGAATAAATGTCCTCGGCAGACTGCATGTGGCCCGCAGGCTGTACGTTGAGGATGCCTGGGTCAGATCAAGGAGTGAATGGTGGGATCACACCTATGGTGCATAATGCAAGGGTACATGTCGGATCTATTAAGTGTAAAGTGTAAATGGCTTAACACAATAATTAAGTAAACAAGATAAGATATACTAACCAGTGAGATGTAAGCGTTCCTAATTCTATATGAAATCAGCACATTGTACCCCGTAAATGCATTAATGTATACATGATCTATGTGTTAATGATTTAATAAAAAAAAAAGAAAGTAATAATGAAATGTTAAAAGAGCTCTTCAATCTAAAAATATAAAACATGTTCTTAAATAACTTTGGGTTTAAAGAAGATTGCACATTTTTGAAAATCATAATGAAGCACAATATATTTGTGCTATGGGATGTGGCTAAAGCAATTATTGGGGAAAAATGTATAGCATTAGTTATCTATTGCAATAATAACAAAAATGAGAATATGAGTTAAACAATGAACTCAAAGAGCGAGGAAAAAAACAATGCATTTCAAAAGTAAGCAGAATAAAAAATACAAAGACAAAAGCAGAAGTTAATGAGACAGAATTAATATAGTGAAATTAATAAATACACAAAAGTTGTTGTTTTGAAAAAAAGTAGAAAATAGGCACCCATTAATTAATGTAATCAAGAAAAAAAGGAGCAAGGGCTACAAAATTAGAAATGACAAGAGAGCACAATGAAAAGGAGAAATTTAAAATATCATGAGACTATTTTGCTCAAATCTATCCAAATAAAGATAACTACCAAAGTGAAAGATAACTTTTAAAAGAGGAATGCAATTTTCAAAATTGACAGAAACAGAAAGTCTAAACTGATCATCTATGATCAATGTTATAGAAGAAATAGAATAATAGAAATCTAGTTAATAAGTTTTCTCACAATGAAAAGCACTAACCCCAGAGGTTCACACAGAGTAATTCTACCAAATCTTGAAGCTCATCTAATCATAATGCTAATTACTTTATTCCCAAGAATAGCAAGTGAAGAAAACTTCTGAATTTGTTTTGTGAATTGAGGATAACATTGATCTTAAAACTTGAGACAGGCTGTATCAACAAAACCAGAACCCAAAACCAAAATCCAAAAACCCCAAACGAAAACTAAACAAAAAACCCAGACCAGACAAAACAAAACAAAATAAAACAAAATTCTACACCATTCTTACTTTCTGGATTAGCAAAGAAAACTCAATAGCATTTTAAATAAATAATACATCATTACTCAGTGGAATTTATTCCAGGAATATGAAAGTGGTTTAATCTTAAAAAAAAAAAAAACAATATAATCCATCCTATTAATAGAACTAAGAAAAAAATTATGATTGTCTCCATAGATGCAGAAGAGACCTTTGATAAATATCATTATTTATACTGAAACGACTTTAAAAATGGGGCTTATTGGAGACTTCCCATCTTAGTTTTCTGTGCTGCTCTAACAAATTATCATAACATTGGTCATCAAAAACAACAAATGTGTTCATTCTTTCATAGTTTTCAAGGCCAGAAGTTCAAAATTAGTATGGTTGGGCCAAAATCAAGGTGTTGGCTGGGCTGCACTTCCTTTGAGGTCTCCAGGGGAGAATCAATTCCTTGCCTCTTTCACCTTTCGGCATTACTTGGCTTGTGGCTACATCACTTCGGTCTCGGCCACTATGGTCATATTCCTTTTCCTCCTCTGTATACGTCAAATCTCCCTCTGTCTTCCTCTCACGAGGTTACGTGTGAATGCATTTACAGCCTGCTCACATAATCCAGGATAATCTCTCCATCTCAAAATGCTTACTTTAATTATACTTGCATAGTCTTTCCCAGTCTTTGCCATATAAGGTAGCATTTACAGGTTTTAGGGAGGATCTGAGATGTTTTGAGGCTGTTCTTTGGCCTATATTTCTTCAATGATAAACAATTCAGTCGCAAACCCAGCGCCTTCATGAAAAAAACACTCAAAACTTTCCCATTGAAGTCAGGTTCGAGAAAGGGACTGAATATTTCTATTTCTATATGAAATTACTTTGAAGCTTTTAAGTATTATAATTAGATAAGAAAAAGCAATTGGAGAATACGGTAATTGGAAGTAAAGAATTAGAACTCTACATTCTGATGACATGATTATATATCTGGAAAATCCCAAAGAATTCATAAAAACTTACTTCAAATAGTAAAACAATTTAGTAATGTTGTAGCTTACAAAATTAACATTCAAAAATCAATAGCTTTCATAATAGAGACAGACCAATTACAAATACAATGGAAAAATGCCTTCCCATTTATGATATTAAAAAAGTACCAAGGTATAAACTTGATTGGAAGTACCCAGCTCCATAGGAAGTTATACTTAAAGTCACAAAAGTTGATTTCAACAAATGGAAAAATGTACCTTGTTGTTGGATAGAAAAACTCAACATCATAAAAATATCATTTCTTTGTTTTTATTTATAAATGTATAAAATATGCAATAAGAATATGTTCAGATTCCTCCCTCCTCGCCGAGCTAGACAAGTTGATTATGAAATTTCAACTGGAAAAGAAGAGCAATTGGGTGAGACAGTGGAAAGAGCTGCTGTTACCAAACCTTAAAACATACCATAAATCCTTTATAATTAAGACAATTCGGTGTTAACACATCAATAGAAAGAGATTAGTGGGACAAAATGGTAAAAAGATATATAGACTAAAAATGTGTATGGAAATTTAGTATTTAATAAAGGCAGCATCTCAAATTACTGGGGAAATTTTTTTAAAAATAAGTATTTTTAATATTAGGGGAATGTGGTTACTTACAGAGACATTAGCACATTTAGGAAAATTTTAGCATAATACATGGAATAATATATAATATATTCCATAATCAATGGAATTCAGCTTTCCATACTGTTAAACTATTATTCCTTATGTTATGGTTCCAGACAGATGTCGTAGATAATGGTTCCATTGTGTTGTTCACTTTAAACTAGAGATATAAAATTTTCAAAAAGTTTTAAGAAACTTTTTGTGACTCAGTGCGTGGGGTGCTGGCCCCATATACCGAGGGTGGTGGGTTCAAACCAGGCCCCAGCCAAACTGCAACAAAAAATAGCCAGTGTTGTGGCGGGCACCTGTAGTCTCAGCTACTAGGGAGGCTGAGGCAAGAGAATTGCCTAAGCCCAGGAGTTGGAGGTTGCTGTGAGCTGTGACATCACGGCACTCTACCCAGGGGGACAGCTTGAGGCTCTGTCTCTTAAAAAAAAAATTTAATGAATTAATTTTTGAAACAGAGTCTCACTCTGTGGACTCAGTCTAGAGTGCTCTCATGTCATAGCTCACAGTAACACCTAACTCTTGGACTCAAGTGATCCTCTTGCCCTAGCCTCCCAAGTAGCTGGGACAACAAGCAACTGTCACAATGCCCAGCTAGTTTTTCTGTTTTTAGTAGAGACAGGGTCTCTCTCTTGCTCAGGCTGTTCTCAAACTTGTGAGCTCAAGCAATCCACCTGCCTCAGCCTCCAGAGAGGTAGGATTATAGGTGCAAGCCACCACCCCTGGTCGGTGAGTCTATTTTGTTTCCCTTTTCTTTTTGGGCCAGTTTGGCATTTTTATGTTTTCCAGGAATTTATTTATTTTATCTATTTTTAAAATGTAATCATTTCTTCATCTTTGTTTGTTTTTCGGTTGGTGTTTCATTTACCTTTGTTGTCTCCTTTTTTCCTTCATTAGTGCTGTCAGAAGTTTATCTTAGTAATCTTCTCAAAAATAAAGTTTTTAGTTTTATAAATCTCTTCTACTTAAAAAATTATTACATTATTTCATCTAGTATATCTCTTCTTCTTTGTTTTGATGTTCTTTCATAACTTCTTGAGTTGTGTGCATTGCATATCGCATTTTGGCTTTCATCGTTTCTTGAGAAACATTTAAAAGTCTAGATGTTCCTTCTAAATATGCTTTATTTATGTCCCATACATTCACGTTCCTGTGTCAACCAATTCTAGGTATCGATTCATTTTGATTATAATTTCATTTTTAACCTACACATTTTTTAGTAATATGTTATTTTCAAAATATGGGACATGCACAAAACTTTTCCATTATTGATTTCTAATATTATTTTATCATGTTTGGAAGATACACTCTTTACGATATTGTCCCTGGCAAGTTTACTGAGACTTCTTGTAAGCCTAATCTTTTAGTATAAATATGTGTATGCTTCTAAAAATGTGTATTTGCTATTTGAGTGTAAACTATTATAGCATATACATTATACAAAACGTGCCATTAGAATATATATGTCAAAGATGTAAACAATGTAATTAATAGTATAAGCCTATTAATAATAGTGCTGAGATAAAAATCTGTTAAACTTTTGCTTAAGTACATTTCTAACACTTGGATGTTAAAAAACCTCCAACTGTTTCTATATACTTTCAGTTATTAACGTAACCCATTATTATGTACATACATATTTGTGATGGTTATATCTTCTCACTATTGTTTTTTTTTCATTTTCATAACTTTATTAATTAATTAATTTTTTTGGTTTGTTTTGTTTAGGGGTTTTTTTGGCCTCGGCTGGGTTTGAACCCGCCACCTCCGGTATATGGGGCCGGCACCCTACTCCTTGAGTCACAGGCACCGCCCTATTAATTTATTCTTGAGGCAGTCTAGTTCTGTTGTCCAGGCTAGAGTCTGAGGTCAGCCTAGCTCAACAGCAACTTCAAACTCTTGGGCTCAAGCAGTTCTCTTGCCTCACCCTCTGGAGTAGCTGGAACTGCCACTACCCCCAGCTAATTTTTTCCTGTTTTTAGTAGAGGTTGGATCTTGGTCTTGCTCAGGCTGGTCTCAAACTTCTAAGCTCAAAGGATCTGCTCCAGCCTTGGCTTCTCAGCATGCTCAGATTACAAGGCATGAGCAACCATGCCCAGCCCATTTTCATAACTTTTTTATTTCTATTTTCTTGAGGACAGTCTCACTTTGTCACTCTTGGTAGAGTGCTGAAGCAGCCTCGTTGACAGCAACCTCAAACTCTTGGGCTCAAGTGATTCTCTTGCCTCAGCCTTCCAGGTAGCTGGGACTATAGGTGCCTACCACAACATCTGGCTGTTTTTAGAGACAGAGGTCTTACTCTTGCTCAAGCTGGTTTGGAAGCTGTGAGTTTAGGTGAATCCACCCACTTTAGCTTCTCTGAGTGCTAGGATTATATGTGTGAGCCACTGCGCCTGGCCTCATTTTCATAATTTTAAGCAGAGTTTAAGTTCTTCTATTGGCACTACATTTTAAAACATTATTTATTTAATTACTTAAAAAAAAAAAAAAAACTACAGTCCAGGTTTTACTTCACTATGTTGCCCAGGCTGGATTCTAATTCCTGGGCTCAAGCAAGGATCTGGGATTGCAGGCCTATTGTTTTGTTTCTTACCTTAAATTATCTCTCTTTTTTTTTTTTTTTTTTTGCAGTTTTTTTGGCTGAGGCTGGGTTTGAACCTGCCACCTCCAGCATATGGAGCGGTGCCCTACTTCTTTGAGCCACAGGCACTGCCCTTAAATTCTCTTTTATCAGCTATTATAATTGCTTTTCCAGATTTCTTTAGGTTTTCTTGGTCTTTCATTTTCAACCTTTTTGTGTTTGTTGGTTTTAAGAATGTTTCTCATAACAATGTCTTTTGGGGTTTTGTTTTTAATTTTTAATACTATGAGAGGGTCAGTCTTTTTATTTATGAGTTAAATCATTTATATTTATTATAATTATTATTATATTAGAAATTATTTCTTTCCTCATATCTTATATTTACAGTTTATTCCATTTTATGCTTTCTGCTGGCTCAAATAATTACATACTCTATTTTTGTTCAAATGTGGTTGCCCTTAAGACTCTTACTCATGTTTATTTCTATTGATTTCTTAAACTTATCAGTGTCTTGTATTTCTCCTAACTGGACAACCAATTTAGTTAGAAACATTAGAATCAAATTTAAGAATATCCAAGGTAAGGTAAGAATTCAAAACTGCCAGAGATAATGGAGAGATTATGATACAGAACCAAACTCAGAATGAACAGCAGACACAAGATGACAAATGGGAAAAATATTTTTTTTAAAAGAAAATAAATTTGAACCTAAAATTGTATATTGAGACAAGTTGCCTTTCGACTATGATGGCTTAAACACACACATGTATTTCAGGTAAGACTGAGAAGGCAGCTTTGCCACAAAGACATACATATTGAAAACAAGTGTCAGATCCAGTAGTGCAATATGCAAGAAATACAATAAGGTGATGAAATTCCTCCATAAAGTTGTGTGTTCATTAAGGATCAAAAAAGAAGAAATTGACAATCTATCCAAAATAACTTAGGACTAAATGTTAAGACAGTATTAGTGATAGGAGAGGTTGCTGAAGGGGAATTTATGCATTGTAGTTATTTGACCCGGTGACATTCTGAGGACTGGTTAAGCTGCGTCTGTGGAGATATTATCTGAACTTCTAATCCTAGGGCTGTGAAGGTGAAGTAAAGCTGAGGTGAGCAAGAACCAGCTGGAGGACGCGAGGACGGACTGAAATTCCTATTCCTTGTTGTTGCCTCTAATCTGTTGCATGTGTTTCTTGCGTGAAATCAGTGTCCTTTGTCACAGTTGTCAAACACACCACTGACCCAGGAGTCAAGGGAAGGCTGGGGCGATCAGGGGCTCCACGGCTGCTTCCCACCAAGGAGGCAAGCTGGTCCCTAATGCCCAGCGGGGAACCTTTCACAGGGTTCACTCTCACAGCCCACCCCAACTGGAAATATACAGGGAAGGGAATTTGGGGAAACACAGCTGACTCTGAGACAGCCTAACCCTTCCTTCTCCTTTCCACTTTCCTTTGGTTTCTCAATCTGTAGTTTCTCTTTATACCCTTTCCTGCTGACCTCTAGGAGAATTTCTCAGTGTGACTTTCAAATCACTGCTGTAGTCATCACCTTTATCCATTTTGCTTTATATCTTATCTATGATTTTGTTTACTTAAATTACTACACACGTGGCTGCTCATACCGAATATTCCATCGGGTCCTTTTTTTTTTTTTTTTAAATGTGTTCTTGTTCCATATTGGTGATCTCTTCATAACTTCTTGATATGTTAATTGTCAGAATTTGAAATTCTTGGTCTTTTCTCACCACGCCAATTTAGAGGGTTTATATTGTCGAGTTTGTGACCTTTCTTATACTTGCATAGTGGTTGTATTCCTCATATGGCTTCTGGTTATGTTGTCCCCAAAACGCTGTTTCCCTCTGGGATATCAGTTACTGGACATGGTCATGTGATGGAAAAGGGCTAAATCCCAGCCTCCAGATCCTGTACCTCTGGATGAATTAGAGCTGTGGGGAAGGGCCCAGGGGATAGAGCCTCCGGGGCTACAGAACTGACAATGATTCTTCCAATTTCCCCCCATCCACAAATAATGTTTCACACGTAAACTGTCCAAAAGCAGTTTCCAGAGACTGAACCCCACCACCCTGAGAGCTTGAGATGGGAGTGACATGGCAGTGAATGCCCAGGAGTAGCTGGTCAGGACCTCTCCCCCTTCATTCCGCTCTACGCCTGCTCAACTTTTGTATTGCCCAACTGTGGCCTCCTGACACCTGCAGCCCAGGCTGTTGCTGCCACTCTTTGCGGTTACTGGGCAGGCCGTGACTGTCCACTTGGCAGAACAGAAGCAGAGACATTGTTCCCCTTGAACCTCCTCCTCCCAGCCACCGTCCCTGAAGGCTAAAGGGATCCTCTCCTTTGCCTCCCTCTCCCTCCCCCTGCCCCCATATATAACAATTTTGAGTCTTCAGACTCCCCGGGGCCTCCTCACAGTGTTTTATTTTATTTTATTATTTGTTATTAGTTCCTCAGATCTGTTTCCCCCCCAGCTCCTATAGTTTCTCTCGGGTTGATTTTCAGAGAGGAGCCAGCGGCCAGTGCCGTTTTTCATCTTGACAGGATGAGAGAATGGTTTATAGAAAGAGCAGGTGTATCATGGGAAGGGGAAGAACTGGAGACAGAAGACGTATGACTTGTAAGGAGAGAAAGACCACAAATTACAGAGATATTTTTTCTAAATTTAATTTTTTATTTTAATGAAGGTGTTGTGTGTCTGTGTGTGTGTATACTTTAAAAGTGAAACAATGTTGTCAGGCTTATAATGAAAATTACAGTTTCTACTCCTCCCCACTCTGACATTCTGGCAACGGTTTTCAACTTGTTTTTCACTGTTTTTTCTGGTACCTGCCTCTGCAGGTATTTGCCTGTATTGCTGTTTCTTACCTTCCTAATGTGGAGGATGAGGATTCAGGGCTGTGCTCGTTGTATTTCACTTTGCACACGTTCTCTTCCCTTCTTACTCCATCCTGCTGGAGTTACGTCACTGTTTTTGTAATCAATCTTCAGTGTTTACACTACTCTGCCCCTGTGAATGTTACTCATGCCTGGCACGTGTGGGTATTTCTTTTTTTTTTAAATGTAACTTTATTTTCTTAGAATTTAATACTTGCTTCCCCCCCAAGTTGTTCTGAAAATGATGTGCCTCTCACAGTTCTGTGACAGTTGTAGGATACTTTCGGTAGTGGGTAACCCATGCTCAGGTGCTCTCTCCGGTTCCTCCTCCCTCCAGCTCCCCACCCTTCTGCACCCACTCTGTCACCCCACTCCGCACCGGATCTTGTGCATGCCTTCCCCTCATCATCACCCTGGGAATTTCCTTCGCCTCCCCGCATTAGATCACCTATCTCCTAATTTTATCTTTCTTTCTTGATGCATGCTCCTGTTTGATGAAGAAACTAGTGATACTGGAATTTCGCCTTCCATAGGTTCTGAAGGTGGTGATTTGAAGAATGAATCCAGGGACCATAGATCAGGGGTAAGTCAGGATTTATTTACAGAAAAGAATACAAAAACACCAAAGCTTCTGGCAGAGAACCCAGCTGGGAAAAAGCTCTTTAGCTCCTCCTCTGTCTCTCTGGGCGCTCTTTGTACAGGAGTGTGTATATATATATATATATAGTCCCAGGGGTCCTCTGTAGTTACATTTAGCTGAACTCAGTTGTTACTTTGAACGGGCATGGTCCTCTGTAATTACATTTAGCCTGAACTCAGCAGCATATGAATAGCTACAATCCCTTTCATTCCCAGGTCTAGGAAACTTACGTGAAATTGACCAGGCCTAGGAAATGTGGGTTTCCCTGTTCAGCTCCAAGTGCAAGGGGAGGGAGACCTAAGGTGCTGGTGTCTCCCCAGCAGTTGTCTGGTCCCTCCGGCTACTGGGGCCTCCTACGGCCGTGCTCACACTCTAGCCCACTGGTTCCTCTGCCGCTGCCGCCGCATGAACACCGCCAGAGCGGAGGCAGCAGGTTCCGCCCTCAGCTCCACCTAGGTGGCTGGGGAGCCAGCTGTCCTGTATCACTAGTATCTTCTAACAGCTTCCTAAGAAAGAGTTCTTGAGAGGTAAAAGTTTATTCACGTGTGTAGTGGCCAGTGGTCATTCAGGGTGCCCCCAAATTTCGAACATTGCCCTCCCATTGTTTTAACTGTTTCCCACATAACTTATGCATTCAGAAGATAGTTCCAGGTCATTTTCCTGGTTGTAGGAAAATTGTTGGTTATAGACATGTGCTTTTGATTCTAACAGTCAATTGTGTCTATGTCAGATTCAAACTCTGGATCCAGAAGTGAATTATTTGGGAAACAGGCAGGGCCTGAAGTTTCTGGGCAAGGCAGACGCTCCAGAAGCTTTGCTGGCATAGCTCTGTGCAAGGCGCCACAGCAGGGCTCTGGAGCCCCTGGGACCACAGCCTCTGACTTGGCAACTCCTGATGACAGCAGTAGCCATAGGTTGGAACTGGCAATGGTGGTGGCTGCCTCTTGGTTTGGTGGCTATTGTAAGGACAGCAGAGGCTCCCTCCTCCCTTGGGGGCAGCTCTGTGCTGTGGTGCTGGGCTTTACTCCCGGGAGCCCTGTCTGTTTGCTCCCCTGGGTCTTGAGCTCACTCCGTCTCTTCATCAATCCTTTTGGCTTAAACTTGCTGAGAATAATTTCTGCCTTATTAAGCTAACCTGGCCAATATGGCTTGTGTACTTAAAGATGTCCCTATTTTTCTGCAAAACACAACTGATTGGTTATGTAATTCTAACTCAGAAACTATTTTCCTTAAAAATTAGAAAGCATTTCTCCATGGCGTCTGGCTCTCCGTGTTATTGCTAAGAAGTCTGAGGCCATTTTCCCTGAGTCAATGTATCTGATTTGCTTTCTCTCTCCAAAGATTTTTCTTTGTTTTAAATTCAAAGTAGTATTTATTCTTAAACTTTTTTTTTTCATTATTGTGCTATCAAATCCACAAAGCGTCATGTTTTAAAGAGTGGGAGTTCTACGTGTTGTCTTCTGAGAAGCAACTTGTTTCCTGACTTCATGTTCCCTATTTCCTTGTCATCACAAGCAAAAACTTTCACCACGAATATATATTAAAATATAATTCAATGAGCTTTTAGTGCACATAAAATGGATCCCAGCAAGTCTTTCAATGTTCTCATGGTTGACTATTCTACACTGTTTCAACAAAACACACATGAAAGTAGATGCCTGCCTTATACCCAAACAGACTTATGGGTATAGGAGTTAGATCCCAAAGTGACAGTTGTTGGTGGGTCTTTCCTCCTCTGAAGGATATTTCATTTATTTGGTGGGAGCATGTGACCCTGTGTTTGGGCCTGAAAATAGAAAGAAAGGGTGGCAGGTAACATTGAGACCATGAGGTTCTTGACACCAGCATCCAGGGTGGAAGGAATCCAAAGGGGCAACAATTGGGAGCCCAAAAAGACTGGTGTGGACCTTCTTGTCTGAGCCCAGCACTAAGGGATTGAAATCTCCCTCCATGGAACTAGAAGAACCACTGTACCCTGGCCAAGGGAGAACTGGTGGAAGACCAGCCTCAGCTGATCACTTAGGACCATATTTAAACCCCAGCAGAAATAGCATCAGTGTGGAGGAAGCTACTTCCTAGCTACCTGGGCTTCAGCACCTTTGGTGTGACTGTGCACTCTGAACCAATCAGCTTCAGGAATGATTGTTACGATTTCAAGACTTAAGGGAGCACAGCTGGCTCCAATGTGGTGAGATAGGAGTAGATAGGACTCCCTTCTTAGATTATTTAGCATCCCAGGATTTCTAGATGTATGGAAGGAGCCCAGTAGATAAACCGATTTCCTGCTGATAGAGATGTCGGAGGCTCAAGCACTGACTCAGGGCTCCTCTTGGCATAAGGCTAGCTGTCTTTCAAGACACAGCTTGTGAAATAGGGTACACTGGTTCTCCATGTTATATTTTTCTGATATTTCTCTTGGCACTAGCAACACTGGTTGCCTATAATTTAATAAATATGTTTTGAGACTGAGTCTCACTCTGTAGCCCTGGGTAGAGTGCCATGCCATCATCATAGCTTACAGCAACCTCAAACTCTTGAGTTCAAGAGATACTCTTGCCTCAGCCTCCCGAGTAGCTAGGACCACAGGCACTTGCCATAACACCTGGCTAGTTTTTTCTATTTTTAGTAGAGACAGGGTCTGGCTCTTGCTCAGATTGGTCTTGAACTCCTGAGCTCAGGAAATCTACCCATCTCAGCCTCCCAGAGTGTGAGGATTACAGACATGAGCTACTGCGTTAGGCCTATAAGGATGAGGAGCTGGGGAGAGAGGGGAGTGCCTGGGAACCTTGGATCTGACATGATTCTTTGTGTCCGAAGCTCCACCCCAAGTGGCCCCTATTGAACCAACACAGTTTCTCCAGCTCCCAAACATGCATTTGAATCTATTTTGTACATTTCTTCTTTGCAGAATTAGACTCTGATCAAAGCTAGGGAAGAAACCTAACAGCTTAAACCTGAGTATAAAGAATTCTCAGTATTCTCTGAACAACAATGAACCAATACATAAATAAATGAACGAAAAATCCTCCCCCAAACCATAAACCACGAAACCCAAACAAACAGAAACATCTGATGCATCATTAGATCCAACACCGTTTTGACAAACCCAATAGGGAGCATGGAGGAGTATGGGCTACTGAAGGTTTTCTGGAATTGAAAGGAGGCAAGTAGCCCGAATCAGTCCCCACACTGGTGCCTCTTGCTAAATGACCTGTCTGCTCCATGACAGCTGGTTTCGAGGTCCTGGAAATCGGATCCCTAGCTTAATCCAAGGTGAACTGGACCCACGAAATCTTTCAGTCGCACTCAATTCTGCCACAGTCTTGACTCCTAGGGCGATGTGGGGCTGTAGCTACAACTGTGACTAATGAAAGCCACATTCGTCCTTTGCAGTTAGGGAGAAAGGGCACTAAGGAATGGCTCCACATATTAGATAGAGGGTGTTAAGTTGGAAATGAACAAACTAATTCCAACGAGATAAGAGATTATTTATATTTGATAGCGAGTGGTTATAACTTGAAGAAATTCGAATATGAGAGGTTCTAGTCAAGCATTTTTTTTTTTTTGCTAGAAAAAGGAAATCTCTAAAGTAAGCAAAAGTAATCAAAATATATCAACTCAAGAGTGAACAAGATATGGCACTTGGAAAGGAAAGGTAATAACGGCAATAATAATGTTCAGGCTCTGTTATTTTTTGAGGCTGGTTCAATAAAATGTAATGTAACATTAACAATTTCTTGGGAGAAAACCAATCAACTGCTCTTCCCTTTTTATCTAGGCCTCTATATTCTGCATGAATTATTCACTGCTGTGGTTAGCTCCTTGCACTAGGTGCCTCCCTGAAGAATTCTGGGATGTTAAATAACAATGAAGGTGAAATCTGTAATATTTTATTTAAGAATCACTGTTAATTAAGGCCTTATTTATAAAAGATTATCCACTTGTTTTTAACCTAAATGCCTCCTCCATTTCAGCAATTGATTCCAGCCCATTCAATGGAGGATGAAGGTATGCTGTGGTCTGGCATACTATGTCATCTTTTTCAATTCACAGAAAGAGTGATTTCTTTCCTTCATTCTTTGCTAACTTGTTCTCTTTCCAATAAGAGAAGTCACCGGTTCTTGAGGGAGGCGCTGGGAGTGGGACCATCTTCCCGCCAGCTAGGAGATGTTTTGCAGGCCAGAGACAAGCCCTCAAGCAACTGCATGTGTTAATGAGATAAGATCGGTCACTCATTAGCAAGCAGGTGTTGAACCTTGGACCTTTGTGGTACAATAGGGTGGGAGTCAAGCCTCTGGGGAAAGAGCAGGTAGCGATCATTAAACAGGTGATCCTAGTACATGGGTCCCCCATATCTGTTATATAATGCTTCAATAAAAGGCCATGGCAGAGGTTACTCAGGGCTCTCCTTGAACCTCTGGGAAGCCCACCACTTGCAAGCATGTACTTCTATCCATGTCCCAGCTGTTTTTATTTGCATGGTGATAGGATGCCACAGAGGGCATCGACAGGGCCTCTGACCCCCTAACTGTACGTTCACTGTGCTTCTGTTTGGTCCATTATGTCTGCCTGATAATCTTGAGGGTCTCCAATTAAAGCTAGTTTTCAACTCCAGCATTAACATAGACAGTAATCTATGAGTTACTATAAATGGAATTTGATGTCATTTTCCAGTTTTTCCTCTGCTACCTGAGTGGTTCAGGGAATATTTCTGTTAGGCTGTCTCTTCTTGTCAATAGTCCGTGCTTTTCAATGTCCCAGGCTATGTATCTGTGCCGAGATGAGCCCATATTGCTATCCTCAGACTTTTCTCTGGCTCCATGGGTGTCAGGGTAATGTCTGCTCCAAGTTGGGGCCTTGTCAGTTGTGTCTGCAGGCCTGCTTGTGTGTGGAATGCTCTGGAAAATGCAGATGTTCTATTTTTAGTTCTCTAAGTGTTCTCCCGACCCTGCAATTCCTTTATTAGGTATATACCCAGAAGGCCAAAAATCACACTACAACAAAAATATTTGTATCAGAATGTTTATTGTAGCCCAATTCATGATTGCCAGGTCGTGGGGAATCCCAAGTGCCCATCGATCCATGAATGGATCCATAAACTGTGGTATATGTACACCATGGAATACTATGCAGCCTTAAAGAAAGATGGAGACTTTACCTCCTTCATGTTTACATGGATGGAGCTGGAAAATGTTCTTCTTAGCAAAGTATGGAAGGATGGAAGAAAAAATGTCCAATGTACACAGTTCTATTATGAAACTAATTTATAGCTTTCATATGAAAGCTATAACCTAATTATAGCCTAAGAATATGGGGAGGGGGGAGGGAGAGGGGAGGAGCCTAAGAATATGGGGGGGGAGAGGGGAGGGGAGGGAGGTGGATGGGTAGAGGGAGGGTGATTAGAGGGATCACCTCTATGGCTTATCTTACAAGGGTACAAGTGAATCTTTCTAAATGTAGAATATAAATGTCTTAACACAACAACTAAGAAAATGACATAAAGGCTGTGTTAATCAGTTTGATGAAAATATGTCAAATTGTATATGAAAACACCACACTGTACCCCATGATTGCACTAATGTACACAGCTAACATTTAATAAAAAAAAAGAAATTAAAAAAAATAAAAGATTTACACCTTGGGGGAAAAAAAGAAAGAGGCAGTTGTCTATACTTTGAAATGTCATCAGGATCTAAGCATCCTACAACTTTCACAATTTCTACATCCCTGAATGGCTCCCCTTTTTCCCAAGGGTATAAGCTGCTTTATTAGTTGTTTCAGTGGCATTATTTCCGGGTCTTATTGATGCATGAAAGAATTGTCCTTGCTTTTGCTTTTCATCTTTTAATTTCTGTAATATAACCTTTGGTGCCTCTCCCTTTAATTACAAATGCATATTGTGCTCCTCATGAGTGTTACAATGCTGATGAGTATTGAATTTCTTATTGTGGATATTGCAATATCACAAAGGAAGCAAATCATCTTATCTTTAGCAGAATCAAGTTAATATTGCAATTCCTAATCCTCATTAGAATATCTGTTTTCTTCCTTCACTGTTGGTCTTCTTTGACATGATGGGCTGTTAAGCAGACAGAATTAAAAATACTGTTGAACTATGAGACTATTCACAGATTCCACTACAAACAGAAATGCAGCGCACCACTGTCAAAAGCTGTGAACAGACTGGTGTGCATCCTCAACCCCCATAAATTGTTGCCAACCAGCCTCATTTCGTAGTGGTCAGACAGGGGAAGTTAGAACTAAATCATGAGTATAGCAGCCATCAGTTTATGGCCTTATGGGTTACTGATGTTCCAATTGTGTTGGTCAGTTTGGGAGGATTATTTTGTTGAAACTTATTTTATTCTTTGGTATTTTAAGTGCATTCATCTTAAAAATAAAATAAAAATATAAAAGATGAAAACATTATTAGTGAAAATAAAAGGATTTGTTCCGTAAAATTTGGATTCAATCTAAAGGCTGAACTTAAGATCCTACAAGACCACATGTGGGCTCAAGGTCACCACTGTAGGAACTCCTCTTCTTCCTTCAATCTTCTCTGTGCTCAGGAAAATGCATGTTCTCTGACTTCCCCCAGGCTTCTGCTTTACCTGAGCTCTGCCCCTGGGGATCAGAGCCCCAAACCTCATTTCTCTGCGGGAGACTACACGCACATGTAGTGACTGAAAAATGTCATCACTTTAGTCTTTTCCCTTAAAACATTCCCACTGGCCATATGTAAATTTACCCAATGGTTTTGGATTTAGATAATTAAAACAAATATATCTGTTAGCAGGTGCTCTCAAACTTTTTATAACCTCCAAACCTCAGCAATCAAATCTAAGAGCTTAGCTATCAGGAATGAGCATGGCTACGAGCTGAAGCACCCCTCTCTCCTCCCCTACACTCACAGGCCCTGCAATGACTCTGATGAACACTTTAGTTTGGTTTTTTTTTTTTTTGAGACGGAACCTCAAGCTATCCCCCTGGGTAGAGTGCCATGGCATCACAGCTCATAGCAACCTCCAACTCTTGGGCTCAAGAGAGTGTCCTGCCTCCGCCTCCCAAGTAGCTGGGACCACAGGCGCCTGCCACAATGCCCGGCCATTTTTTGGTTGCAGCCCATCATTGTTGTCTGGCGGGCCCGGGCTGGGGATTCAAACCCACCACCTTAGGTGTATGTGGCTGGTGCCTTTAGTTTGGTTTTTAACTGTGCTTTGCAATTTTCAAGTATGATACTACTAATCATTGTACTTGTTCCCCATTCTGTACCTTTTTAATAGTAGGAGTATAGGAGGTCTGGAAAAATATATACACACCTCTGTTCTGGCTCATGGCAAGTGAGATATGACTCCCAACCCATCAGAGGTCCTAAGACTTTGGTTTATTCCAAAGAATGGTCCATGAAACAGTAGCAGACTCTTGGTTTCTGAATGATTGAAGAAAAAAACAGAAGTTGCTATGTTTAACCTTTGAGTTCAACTGAATACAAGTATTTGAAACCTAAATCGCTTTTCATATTCAGAGGAAATGTTTCCTCCTCTGAGTCCCTAAGTATTCTCCCTCAGGTGACCTGCCAATAATCTGTTAATTTCCACAAAGATTCATGTTATTCCCCTTATACATTGGAATAAAGGTACATTTATTTACTGTCATATCAGCATGCAGAATGATACCAGGAATTATAATAGCTCAGAGAAGTCCTAAGATAATAGATATGAGAATAAAGGAACGTGAAAATAGAGAAACAATTAAAATAGTGCATTTCAGTTGTAGTATTCATCACAGTTTATAAGGCACTTTTACATATATGATCGATAATAATTCACTCTTCGCTATTTTTTTTTCTTTTTAAGATAGAGTCTCACTCTGTTACCCTATGTAGAGTACTATAGCATCATAGCTCACAGCAACTTCAAACTCTTGGGCTCAAAAGATCCTCTTGCCTCTGCCTCCCAAGTAGCTGAGACTACAGGCACCCACCATAATGCCAAGCCAGTTCTTCTATTTTTAGTAGAGACTGGGTCTTGCTCTTGCTCAGGCTGGTTTTGAACTCTTCAGCTCAATCAATCAATTTACCTTAGCCTCCCAGAATGCTAGGATTACAGGTGTGAGCCACTGTGCTCACCTAATAATTCACTCTTGGCAGCAAATGAGAACAGCCATTTATGACTAATTGAAGTAGTAATAATTGTACTAAAAGGATGATGGATAGTTCACTGAATTTATGAGCCCTAGAACATGGAGAACAACTGAGAACTAAGGGGACCTGATTCCATGTGGCACTGCCAAAGTCATGTTACAGTCACATCTGATTGGCAAGATATCCCAACCTCTGCCACCACTGGATGTCTGCCTTTGGGAACTTTTAATAATTCCTGAGTCTTGGTGCCCCTCTCTTCAGATTCAAGTTTCCACGTGGGCACATTTGATTGGTGAAGTCCTAGGTGTTAGCAGGTTGGAAAGAGAGAATATCTATTTTCCTAACCTTTGACCTCTTGGGGTGGAGTACTGGTAAACTATATTAGTTTTCTGTTTGCTTGTTTTTAGGCTATTTCATATTTTTAGAATTATCTACATTTATTAATTTATATTTATTTTTTAGAGGTCAAGGGTCTCACTATGTCGCCTAGGTTGGCTTAAAACTCCCATTTTCAAGCAATCCTCCCACCCTCAGACTCCCAAGAAGCTAGAACTACATGTGTATATCACTGCACCTGGATATATATAGTATTACTTTTATATTGCTGCATAATAAATTACCACAGACTTAGCAGCTTAAAACAGTACAAATTTATTTCTCATAGTTTCTGTGGGTCAGGATTCTGGGGCAGCCTCAACTGGGCTTTCTGGCAGGTCTCAACAGGCAGATAGGGATTCTGCTGGGGCTGCATTCTTATCTGGAGACTTGACTGAGGAAGAGTCTGAATCTGTTTCCAAGCTTCCTCAGGTGGTAGTATATGCATGTCTGAGGTCCCCACTTTCTTGCTGGACATCAGATAGGAAACATTCTCATTCCTGGAGGCCATACTCAGGCCCACCCCTCTGTAGGAAGCCCACAAGGCTGTTTCCTTCTTCAGAGCTACAGAAATACCTCTCTGGCTTCATAGCTCCCTTTAGGTAAGGTCCAGTTCCTCATTAAGTATTCACTTGATTAGTTGTAGTCCACCCAGGATTATTTCCCTCTTGCTTAACTTATAATCAACTGATTACTCACCTAATCATAGGAGTGAAATCCCGTCACATTCACTTAAGGTCTCACCTATACCCAAAGTGGGGAGATTACAGAGTATGTATACCAGGGGCAGAATCTTAGGGACCATCTTTGATTTCTGCCTACCACACATACTGAAGATTGACAAGCACCTCCCATTTTAGCTCATTAGAGTAGAAGATCAACTATAAATTTTCCAGTTTTGCAGAGGGAGAGACCAAGTTTCTGAGAAGTAAGGTAATTTGGTCATAGTCAATACAATTAAGAAGTGGTCAGACAGAACTTGAAACCAGAACTTTTGATGATTCTCTTTTCAAAGGTAAGTGGAAATAAAGAGTAACATTCATTACTCTATGAACATTTGTTAAAACATGGGATTTGACAATTGATGGTACAGGTTCTGATGAAAAATAAGAGAGAGTAAAGATGGGAAATTATGATTAATAAGCCCATGCCTGCTACTGAAGCTGTTCTTCATCTATGGGAAATAATATTGACACAGAATATGGGCTGTTTGATGTCAGAGGAAATTACATTCATCTGCAACATGATTGCTCTTCTTAAAAAGAAGTGACTCAGAGCAAGTTTCAAAGGTAAATATGCAAGACAGTAAAGGTCTCCAAAGAGACCAAGCAGGAGCTGGAGAGATCCCTGCCAAGGCCCTGCACTTTTCTCTTGCTACTCCTTACCCTATTCCTCTGTGAATTCTTTGCTTCCTTTTTTTCTCTTCATAGTTCAGAGACGGCCCTGTCTCCAGAGCAGAGAAGGTTATCAAAGAGAACTTTTAGGCATGTGTCAAGCTAACCATATTATTTCCTTCATCATTATCCTTAAAAGTTCCCAAAGAAGCTTCTGAAAGGCAGGATATAGAATATAGAAAGATAAAAGGGGTAAGGTTATTAAGGGTATAGTTTGATAGTCAACAAATAACAATCTTTTTTGTCTAAGAAGATAAGAGTAAAAGCTTAACAGTTCTTTGAACCCATGTCTGTGCATGGAAAAAATCTATGTATGGAGTAGAGAGAGCAGATTTTTAAAAATATATAGTCAAATGTATCTGAACACATACGTAATATATCTAGCTTCTTCTAGTCACATGTATGTCACATGGAATGAGCAAAAAGTTACTGAAAAACCTTGATTTCTCAGTCCTGATCCTGGTACTGTCTCTGATTGGCTAACTATAGAGACATAAGGCAGCCTCTCTGAGCCTCAGTTTTTTCATCTGTGAAAACAGGAAGGTAGTAAATTTGATTTCTAAAAGTCTTTCCAACTTCAAAATTTGGTAATGCTTTGATAGGCTAGATAATGAGGAATTGCGAATATTAAGGTAACACAGTCCTTCTCTCTCATCTTTAGGTGAGTTCACATTAATCACAGGTAGCCATGAACTTGATTGAAATTTGGATTATATTCAGCTTTTTTGGCTACCTGGGATAGTTGCCTACTGTAGAATGATTTAGCACAGACACATATATAGCTACCTAGAAGCATGAACACATATACACATGTACGCATGCACACACACACACATACACAACAGAAACATAAGGACAGCATTAGTAACCAGGTTAACAGAGAGGAGCTGCTGAATTAGTGGAGCCCAGAAGAAGAAAAAAAGAACAGAAGGAATACTCCACCCATACAGCTTTTGAAAACTGGCGTGACCCACATGCAACACGGCTAATCACAACATCATTTCTGTCTCTCCAGGGAGAGTACTGATGGACCTTGGGCTCATGTTTTGTTTTATTTATTTATTTTTAAAGCATTTCTCCTCTCCTTTATTTTCTCCCTGAAGCTGTTAATTAGCTGCAATGAAGGATAAGAAGGCCCCATTACAGGATCCATTAGGCCTCACCCTGCTCATTGTTTTTTTGTTTGTTTGTTTGTTTTTATTTTTGAGACAGAGTTTCACTCTGTTGCCAGAGCTAGAGTGCCATGGCATCATCCTAGTTCCCTGTAACCTCAGGTGCCTGGGCTCAAGTGATCCTCCTGTTTCAGCCTCTTGAATAGCTGGTATTGCATGTTCATGTCACCACACTTGGCTAATTTTTCTATTTTTTGCAGAGATAGGGGTATTGCTGTTGCTTGGGCTGGTCTTGTACTCCTGGTCGCAAGCAGTCTTTCCACTTTGGCCTCCCAAGTTGTAGGAATACAGGAGTGAGACACCATGCCCAGCCCCTGCTCTCTACTATCTAAAAACACCCCCAACACTGAAAAACAAGCAGTGTATTCCAGCAGGACCAAGAGCTAGCTAAGATCTCTTCCCTTCTCTCAACCCCTCAACTCCACTTGTTGTTGGGGAAGAAACGTGAGCACATATCAAGTTAACCATATGGTTTCCTTTGTCATCATCCTGAAAGATTCCCAAAGGAACTTTTGAAAGGCAAAATTCTATTCCAAGCTACACCTTACTCTGTGTGCTGAAATAGATGCAAATAGATGTAAGTGAGGCAGGAATATGACTGCCAAGCACTGAGATGGATTCCATACACCATGCAGGAGAATTAATCTCACCTTCTATAATCAGTCAGTGCCCAAAGAGAAGGACTCAAACTTCCTTCTCTATCCTTAAATCCCTGGAAGATTGTGAAAAGGGATTAAGTAGCAGGGATGATGAATTTTTAGAGTTTTTAATTTCATCATCTCCCATCTCTGTCTTGTTCTTTCTATCATCTCTCTTTCTCTTTAACACAGACTTCCAGTGAGGTGGAATGGCCCTGGCAAAAGAAAATTGCCTGGGGCTTTGACTGGCTGCAAACAAATTGGCTATTGGCACAGTGGGGAACTCAACCTTGCTTTAAATGAGGCTTCTCATCATCTACAGAATCTCCAAGCAGCAAACACCGTAAACCTACCTAGAAGGTACATCTTGACTTGTGTTACATAAAAGCATGAGCTAACAAATACTGTTCATAATAAATGAGTAACTCCATGGAGGCTTCTTTGAAAAGAAATATTTTCATAGGGATACCTATAATATTTTCTTTCCTTGGGAAAATATATATCCTCTCCAACATCCTTAATTACCATCCTGATTCTGACCAAGCCTTAGAGCCTACTAAATTAAAAAGAGTCTAAGTCTTCAGCCTTGCACTTTATTAGTGAGCCAGTTATTAAGCTATTCTCTTAGCTTCAAACTCATGCTTCTATACTGAGCTTTGTAATTCTGGGACTGACTCTGCAAATCCCATTTCTGTGCTACCAGCCCCTTCCAAGTGTGTCTTTCCAACAGTGGATGGAAGGCTGGAAGGCTGGAGAGCAAGAAGGGACTTACTCTTCTTGTTTGCTTACCGTTGCTGTCAGCGTCACCCAGCCTTGCTGCTTCACCTTGACACTGAAAGTCAATGATGTAGCAGGTGATTTTGTTTTGTAGTTTTCTAACACTTGTGTCCTCTCAGAAACACTAGTAGGGTGATGTCCTTTCCTTGGGGGTCCAGAACTCAGATTACTGGGACCCTTCTTCCATGCTCAACGGCAATAACCTTAGCTAAAGGATGCCCCTTCTCAAAAGTTTGAGTTTTGATGCATGGGACCCTTCTCCAGTGTCTCTGCTTTAATAATTGCCACCTTGTGTTTTTTTGCCTTCAACCTTAGCAAAGGTTGCTACCTATAGATGCTACTCCTTGGATTCCATAGTATTCTCTAGTTAATATTATCTATATTGAATCCCTATAGGAAAAGAATGAGAATGTCTTCTGTTTCCTTACTGGACCCTCACTATATGGACATTATACCAGAAATGGTCTCAGGAAGCAGACAATTGAAGATTAAATTTTGGGATTGCTTCAATTGTATCTTTAATCTTAAATGCAGTGCTGAGCTCCCTGACAATGATAAAAAGAATTCTAGCAATCAGTGCATGAAGTGACATCACAGTTAATTAAATTATTAAGTGTGGTTGATTTTGAAGGGGAGAACCAAGTGACTGCTATGCTTGACTATTATGGCCATGACTATTAAGGACTACATAGACTGTAATATGGGATGGCTTTTTCTGAATACCCTGCAGGACTTACAGAAAGAAAAAAACAAGCATGCATCTTTTAATTCTTTCCTCAAGTTATATTTAGATAATCAGGAAACTTCCAGGACAGTGTTAAGAGAATTTCATTTCTATCTTTACTTACTTGCTAAAAATAAGACACAAAAGTTAATTGTGAAAATTTAAGAGTTATAACTAAAGTTAAATTCACAGATTCTCAAGTTTCTCAAATAAAATTTAGGGTATCAGTTGGGGAAGACAAAGAACCTGAGACTTGGAATAGAGACATCTGAGTAGATTCAGATGAAGCTCAGAATCCTGAACCCCTGAGTCACTTGAGCCTTTCTTGCCAACAGAAGCTTACACTCAAATAGCTAGAGAGACTGGCCTTCTTGCTCTTGGATAAATTTTAAGAAGGAACAGTTGCCTTGAAAGGAAATAACTTCTCTTCTCAAGACTCATCCCAATTGTTCCTTTTGCCACTATACCCAGAGTTAGGACCTGATCTCACTAGGCTGGTTGAGGGCAAGTACAAAGTCCTATTCAGGAGAAATGGACCTATTCAGGGAAACAGCTTACACATTAAAATAGTTAGAAAATTATGCTGAATTATAATGGTAGAAACCTGAAAAGACTGTGTGGGCATGGATCCCAAGGTTGTTACATGAAAAAGAATAGAATAAAAAAGTGGACCATATTTTATTGAACTTATTGATATGGATACACTTACCTGAGATTCTTGATATAATATTTTATCTCAAGCAGCTAGATGTGGCCCTGACAGTTTGATTGGCTGATAGATTCAGACATGGCTTATGTTTAATGAGATTGGCATGCCTGAACTTCCGTGGTGGAATGTGATGGAATCCTAAGTCTCAGGAATACAAGGATGTTGAAGCATGTTTACAATGTGCTACTTGAATAGTGCCCCCACTCTATGCATCCCAAGGTGGCCCAAAGGCGCTTCCTTCATAAAAGTGTTAAGAAATTCATTGGTGAGGGAAGCACCAACATTCTTGAATAGTTAGTTATAAGTTACATGGTTCTCTGTAGACTTGATATGATGGTGAGGAGTCACCACTGAGATTTCAGCATAAATATGAGATCCCAAATGGCGTAGGCTATTTGGTAGTGTTTGCTACCAAAGACTAGATAAAATGCATTTACAGAAAAGTGCTACAGAGACAATGTGGTAATTAGAAACTTTTTGACTTACAATGATCTTTGTTGATCATGGTGTCCCTAGGCATAAAATAGATGAGCTACCTATGAAAATGTCATTTGATCTATGTCAGGACTTACCAAAATTTTTCTATAAAGATTCAGATTTTAGAATTTATAAGCCAAGAGGTGAAATTTAAGATATTATGTAGGTATTTATATAACAAAAGAAAAAAATATTTCCACAAAACTTTTCTTGATGCAATTTAAAATATAGTAGTACTGAGTATAGTTTTTTTGGTAATACAGGTTTACTAATATGGAAAAGGATTTTGGACAGAGAAAGGAAAACAAATTTTCACTTAATTTGTATTCAAAGTTAGAGTTTTCTATCATCAAAATTGTGAATATCATCATTAATGCCAATTTTCATTGAACTTTTATGGATTTAATCTAGTATTTAAAACTATTAATATCATTTTACACAGGTAGGTATTGCCAAATATTAAGATCAAATTTGTAACATAGTATTTTATTTGAGAATATTATAGCATATTTGGGCTTATAAAGAATTTATAGAATTTTATTAAAGTCTTCTCTTATATTTGTATTTTATCAGGTCATTACATTGCACTTCGATCACTGTCAATGGAAGGATAGTAGAAGTTCCTCAGTTGCACAGCTGTATCAAATTTGAAATATGGAAATGTCCTTTGCACTTGCATCATGGTCTGAGAAGCACTGCTATAACTATAGGTTGAGCTTGGGAATGTATCCACTACAAAGTTATGTGGGAATGAAGATCTCACTTGTTTTAACTATTGACAACTCAGAAACTATATAAAACAGATTGACATTAATTGCAGTGCAAACAACCTTATTTTTTGTTAGAGTAACTTTATTGTAGCTAAACTTCAAATATATGTGCTGTTTGCTTGTAATTTTGGGTTGGAATCATTAGGAGCATTATTTAAACCATTCAGAACTTGATAGTAGTGGTTTAAGGCAATTCTCTTTCAGAAAAAGTTTAATCTCAGCCTTCCACTCAAAATACTTATTATAATAAAACTTTACCGCTGTTAAACCACAAAACTGCTATGTAATTGGGAGTTATAATATTTAGCTTCTATTTCTGAGAAAAATTTATGAAATTGGCAATAGTTATATCTATAATTGTAAGTGAATTTTACCATTGATACTACTGGTTTAATAATACATGATAGATTCACTTATTTTTCACAAGGTACCTACTGAAGTATAATACAACAAATACATTTAGATTTTAAAAATTTTACATTTTTACAAGCTTTGTAAATTTGTCTAAGCCTTTTTCTGCTCCACATATATTTTTTACTACCCTAAACTATAACCCCGTCATAGCAGTTTCCACTTCAGGTTAGACTGGATTAGTGTTTTCTCAACTTCTTTAAAAATACACTCGTCTGAATTAGTTCCATGAAGACTATTCATACAGGCTGATTCTTTAGTCACTTCAAACTAGTCGAGCATTGATTCCTTGAATAGGCAATTGAACAGTATTATAAACATCTGTCAACTCGTGAAGAGCTAAAATCATCTGCTGTGTTTTTAAATTGAGTACTGATGTTACTTTCAATGTTCTGAACTCTTAAAGCAACTGTTCTTGCTGAAATGCTAATAGTCTTAAACAAGTTTATTTTTTCTGGACTTATTTCTTTGGCTGCTATGATCAAGCATGATTTAATTAACTCGTCATTAGTTAATGGCTTTCTCTGCTTACTTGGCTATCAAATGAGCCACTTGGAAACTATAGTATCATTGTGTAATAAGCAAAATGCTCTGTCATTTAATTGATAACAAAATAATCCACCCTTCACTGTTCTTAAAAGAACACATATACAGTCCATTTTCTTGTCATAACATGACTGTATGAACCAATAATAAAAATATTTCACAATATAGTGATACATATGGCACTCAAAATGCTGTTGAGTCATAACTGCATCACCTTAATTGGTCAAGTGCTGTCACCTTATAAGCAATGAAAGTTCATGTGGTCTCTGTTGGGTCTACCTCTGTCATACTGGGGTAAAGTCATTCATAGGCCACAAGTAACCAAATGAGTGTGGCAATATTTCAATAAAATTTTATTTATGGACATTGTTCATAAAATTTTCATTTGTCACTAAATATATTTCCTTTTAATTTTTCCACCCATTTAAATATATATAAAAGCCATCCCGAATTCATGGGCCATTCAAACCCAAATGATAGGCCAGATTGGTCCATGGATCATAATTTGACCAACCTTTAATTAATTGAAACTCCAGGCCTAAGAACTAAAAACTTGACTTGGATCATTAAACAATGGAAAACCCTGTGCTCTTACCTAGCTTGTAGATCCAAGCCAGTTCACAGACCAGACCCTCTTGATTGAATGGAAGGCCAAGTCCCCTTGAGGAAGGAACTTACAACATAGTAGATACTTTACATCTTTCTGCAAACCTTCTCCAGAGGATCTGCAACCATTTATTAGAGTGACTTTACCCTGGAGAACAAATAATAGATCTTTAAGGGGCTTGCTGAAAGCATCATGCAAAAAACTAAGCCCCTAGTTGGTAAAAACATTGGGCAAGTTTTGTGGGTTTTTCTTATGCACAATTTTAAAGGGCCTCACTCTTCTCCCACAAATGATAGACAGCCCATCCCACAGACTAGCATTTTCATCACGTTTGCTTCTGCTCACTTCCCGGCTGCCTCTGCCTGCTCAGAGTTCCCACCACAGACTCCCTGCCTGTCTTCAGCCATGTCACTGTCGCATTTGTCTCTGCCCTCTCTCCCTTTCCCAGAACCTGTGAGATCACAGCACTGTCCATTTATAGCACAATTGTTAAAATAGCAACTGAGGTGAGACAGAAAACTAGCAGCCAAGAAATAAATATTTGTGCTCATGTGCTTAAAAATAACCAAGGTGGAATGACGTCATAGGAAAAATCCACATGAAACAACAGGGCCCTGCTATGAAGTCACAAGTGGCTTCACTGCTGGATGCACTTTTCCCCTTCTGTGCCACCGAGATTTAAGATGAAAATAATCTCTGGCGTTTCTTAATCTTTCTTTCCCCCATAACATACCACGGAATTAAAATGTTTCCTTTAGTGTCCAACCTTACTTTGTCGACTTTAATGAGGAATAAATTGAGGTGCCAGCAGTTTAAGTGATATCTCATCATTTCCAGTTCAACCAAAACGTTAACACTTCATTCATGTCTTGAAGGGATTATGCGGCTTTTATTGGGGGTGGGGGAGAAAGGATGAAAAAAGGAAAAAAAAAGAAAAGAAGCAGCAGCTACTGTGGCTACTGCCACCAGCGCCCCCTCCCCACTGCCCCAGCTGCTCATCTGTGACCTTCCTCCATCCATCCCCTGCCCACACCCTCACCACACCTCTAGAAACAGATAGGAAACTGGATGAACAATCTTCAGAATGATGATAAGCGGGCCTGGTTGTTGTCTCTAGAGCTGTCCACAAAATCTATCCTAGGAGTCATCAATTAGGAGGTCAATGGCTTGAATAACAACATCAATAATGCGCTAAACAAACCTAAACGGCATGATGGCTAAAGCTCTCCATGGGCAAATCAAAGTCCAAAAAGATCTCAACAAGCAGACCAGGAAGATTAATTAGGACAAAAGGACACATGGGTCCAAAGTAATATGGAAGACAAGGGAAGGTAGGCACACGTGAGAAAGATTTGGCAGTTTTGTCGACTGAAGATTCAATGTAAATCATTCACACGATGTGGTGTGTTATACCGGTATCATCACCCACGATCGTGTGCTGCTACAGAGCCTTTGTTCATGTCTCACAGCATCCTTTGCTGAGTCCTGTTATAATGTTCATCACACAGTATTGCAATTGTTTATCTTCTCTCCAACTTTGTAAGCACCTCGAGGGCAGAGACAGTGTCTTTTCTTTCTCTCTCCCTTTTTATCTTATGTATTTATTTTATCTTATTTTATTGAGACACAGTCTCATTCTGTCACCCTGGGTAGAGTGCTGTGACATCATAGCTCACAGCAACCTCAAACTCTTGGGCTCAAGTGATCCTCTTGCTTCAGCCTCCCAAGTAGCTGGAACTACAGGTGCCTGTCATACACCTGCCTATTTTTAGAGATGGGTCTCACTCTTGCTTCAGGCTGGTCTCCAACTCCTGAGCTCAAACAATCCACCACCTTGGCCTCCCAGAGTGCTAGGATGACAGACATGAGCCACCGTGCCCGGCCCTCTCTTTTTTTAACTCTACAAATCTAGCACTATATTTGACCCATTGTGGACACTTAATTATTGAAGTGAAGTGGACTTTAGCTTTTAGCTGTAAAACTCAATACCATTTACATACACTAAACTAAAGTTACTTGAAGATTGCAATAGTATTTATAGTGCACAATATTGTGATGAAGTTATAGAGACAATGTAGTGATTAAGGATGAGTGTTCTGAAATTAGAGTGTCTAAGTTTAAATCTTGCCTCTACCACTTCCTGGCCGGGCAATCTGAACCAATTTTCTCAGGCCTTTCATTTAAGTTTCCTCATCTATAAAATGGGGATATAATAAGTACTTGTCTCATAAACCTGTTGTGAGAATTAAATGGGGGCAACATACATAACATACTTAAAATAGGCCTGGCACAGCATTAGCACTTGATGTATTTTAATTATACTGTTAGTCGTGATAGTATTAAAATGATGATAAAATGATGACAATGATGGAGATAATGACAGCATGATAATAACAATGATGACAAGGCCATAATTGAAGTTAGTGACACAGTGGGAGACATTCTTTGCTACATATAGAACAGAAAAAATGATTAACATATACGATATGTAAAGAACTTTGAAATTTAATTTAAAATAATCAAAAACTGAGGAAAAGATAAAAGTTAACTCACTGCAGTAGGAACTTAAATAGCCAACAGACCTAAACTCATTGATAATGTGGAAAATATAAAGTCAAGTCTTTGAGGTAGTATTTCTCCCCTACTAAACTGGGGAAAATTTCAAAGTCTGATGGTATCAAATATTGGCAAAGACTGAGAGTGAGAGGAATTCTCATATCCAGGTGGGAGAAATGTAAGTTGGCACAACTGCCTTGGAGAGCAGCTAGACAAGATTTAACAAAACTGAACCAAAGCGTATCCAAGAACCTGGTGGTCTCACACCTGGGCTATCCAAGGGCTTCCTGAATGTGGAGAACTTCACTGGATTTGCCTAAAAGCCTGTGTGCAAAAAAGCCCTTGTCGTAGCCATCCAGATCATCCTTAGATACATTGCTCCTGTGTTCAGAAACCTTTGAATAACCTAAAAAGAGACACTTCCTTTAATGCAGCGGTTCTCAACTTGTGGGTCGCAACCCCTTTGTAACAATGAAAATACATCGCAGCATTAGGAAGGTTAAGAACCACTGCTTTAATGGTTACTTAGGACGCTGGAAAGTTCTAGTCTTTCCTATACCATACACGTTTCTGCTCAGAGTGAGGTTTTGGATTAAAAGGGGATATTTAGTTAGGTGGCAGAGAGGGCAGAAGTGATAATCTACTGTCCAAAATCGAACTGTATTGTTTGTGGGAGTGGGGGAGTCCATGATAGCAAATTACATATGACTAAAATTATTTTGAATATTTTACAGCTTTTTCCCATGTATTTATGAGTAGGTAATTCCACTTAGCTATCTTCATAGCAATATGCTTAAAATGTTTTCTTATTAGCTGCAAAGACTAGTTAAAAGAGTGTATGTTAGTGACTTTGATTCTTTTAAACATCCCTGAAGTGTTTTCTGGAACTACCAAATTTCTCAAAGAAATTGGTTAAAATCCACAAATGAAATGCTTTCATAATTTCCTTTGATTTCAATGTGGGCTTTTTGATAAGACAGTTAAAATGCACTTTTTATTAAAGCATATCATTAAACAATCTATTCAAATTGCAGTTAATCCTCATCTAATTTTATTTATAAATGCTTAACACTTTCTACCCCTATGAACAAATAAATAAATAAAATTACATGCATGCTTCCAGGCTAATGAGTATTAGCATCAGGTAGGTTTTTCCTTCTAATACTAGGGCAAATTTTATCCTAAGGTCTAGAAATTAATAATATTTATTAATATTTATTATTTATGATTTTTAACTTAATTATGCACCAGATGAGAACATCAGCAATAAATATATGTGCACACATTTACCAAAGAAATACCATGCTTTTTACCATGTATCTAAGCAGTATGTTATTATAAATTAAATAATGAGATTTATAATGAGATCAGGCATCTCATTTATTGTTTTTATAACTTATTAAAAAATGGATAAATCAATTCCATTATATCTACATCACTTCAGTCTTTTTACCATATGAATTCTGATATTTATTTCTCAGTAGTTTTAGCAATATTTAATATTTATTCAACATTAAATGTAAATTAAATTCAAGAAATACTTGATGACATTTTAAAATTTTATATTAACATTTATTTGAATTATAAATGAAGTCAGACTATTTGTGTTGGGAAAAAAGGTCATATTTTGCTGATAAGTTTGATGAAAGGTAGTGGCTAGGTCAATACAAGGAGAAATATTTTATAAATTAAATGAGATAAATCTGCTGTTTCAAGGTTTTGATGAAAATACTGTATATTTTACAACATGCAAATGCAATTTGACAAAAATGTTTATCTGACAGTAATAAAATTAACAGTGTCTCCATTTTCCAGCTGTTACACTATTGATGTCCTGTGTCCAACCTGGTGGTCTGCTTTTAAGCACACTGTACTTTCCACTCTTAAGCACCCAAGTCTTTCTGCTTCTCAGTGTAAGGACGACTTGCTCTCTCTCAGGTCCTTAGCGTTGTAGAGCCAGCCCAGAAGTGTCAGGGGCAAGTAATGAAAAATGGCGGTCCATGGATCATGTACCAACTTCTCTGTTCCTTGGTGGGACAGTTCTGAGGTACATTCTACAGCAGCCATCCTCAATTTTTTTGGCATCAGGAAGTGATTTCCTGGGAGACAATTTTTCCGCAGACCACAGGTTGGACGGTGGTTTCAAGATGATTCAAGCATTACGTCTCCACCTCAGATCAAAAGGCATTAGATTTTCATAAGGAAAGTGCAACCTGGATCTCTCACCTCAGCAGTTTGCAGTAGGCTATGGGCTCCTGTGAGAATTTAATGCCACCACTGATCTGACAGGAGGCAGAGCTTAGGCAGCAGTGCCAACATGGGGAATGGCTGTAAATACAGATGAAGTTTCACTCACTTGCCCGTGTTCACCTCCCGCTGTGCAGCCTGATTAGGGACAGAAGTTCTGCAGGACACTTGGAAAGTGGGGTTGGGCTCAATCACTGACTCACTTTTACTTTGCTCTGATTGATCCCTTCTATCTCACCTCCCTTGCTGCTTCAGTTGTACTTTCTGGGATTACCACTTAGATAAATTTCTTAAACCCAAGACCTCATCTCAAAATCTACTTTTGAACAGACACAAACTGAGATCTCAACTCATTCTAAATAAAAAGGTGCCTTTAAGTGAAAATCAAGAGCTATTTGCTAAGTCTTGGTAAACCCTTTTTCATGGACCCCCCAGAATTCAAGACTATGACTAACTCTTATCATTGGGTAATCAACATTCTGTCTGTCATATGGTTTTCAACATTTTCATGAGTTGAAAGAAGAACTTAGAATTTTTCACCAAGATAGCATTCAAAATATTTTTTGACAATAAATTACTAGGGAGTGGTTGGCATTTAACTTGGATGGAATTCAGAGAATTGGATGAAATTACCATAACAAATGCCTTTTCTTCCCAATATGTATTACCATAAATAAGTTTTCTCATCAGTTACTTTAATAAATCTGGGGGAGGGGTAAAATGTATGTAGAAATCTATTGTTTTAGCATTAAGTCATTCATTGATAGACACGTGAACAAACCAGGGGGAGAAGCACCATTTATTTCATTAAGAGAAGCATTTTCAATGAAATGTTATTTATGTTTAATAAACTACAAAATAGATTTTTTAGTACAGTTTTTTTGTTTTGATCACTGGAGTAACATTAATTATAATTAACTCAATCCAGAAGAAAATTTTTAACACAGACTTATGGAGGAAATAAAACATTTAAAAAATCTAATTTCTATACAAAATTTTGTCAAAGAGACATAAAATAGGGTAGTCAAAAAAGATCTTTCTGGCATGAAAATATAATTATACTAAGATAAAACTCTGTGAGGGAATTGGAATTAAAATGAGAAAAAGGAAAAGTATAAAATTTCCGCAGGAGATTATGCAATGCATTTTTTATAATAAATTATGATTATTGAATCAAATTGTTATGGTATTTAGATTCATTTGGATACATTTAAAACAGTGATGTAACCATTTTATTACAAAGCAATAATAATCACAAAAATGCCAGAAATTTTATCCTTTGGAACTGCTTAAACCTATGATTCCAATTGTTAAGTGTCAATATTAAAATATGCTAGGGGGGTATAGCAGTTCTAAATTCTTTTAAAAATTATGCAAGAAATAAATTTGAAGATTGTTATGGGGTGAATTGTATCTCTCCCAAATTCCCATATTGAAGTCCGGCCACCCTGCATGTACCTCAGAGTGTGACCTTATTTGGATAAAGAGTCTTTACAAGAAATAATCAATCCAGTTAAAATAAGGTCATAAGGCTGGGCCCTGATCCAGTAGAACAGATGTTCTTAGAGAAAAGATGGCAAAGGGCATCTATGGAAAAGATGGCCATCCACGAGCCAAATACAGAGGCCTGAAATAAAGCTTCCCTCACAATCCTGCCAGCACCTTGATCTTCTGCCTTCCAGAACAGCAAGACAATACATTCTTGTTGTTTTAAGCCACCCAATTTGTGGCAATTTGTTATGGCAGCCTTTACCAACCAATACAAAGACCATTCTCCTGGAGAAACTCTCTATTATTTGCAGATAAGTGTCAAACAGCATGAATTTTATACAGTGTTTTGCATTAGGGGAAAGAATAAATAAAACATAGTATCCGGCAGTCCCTGTTTAGCCCTGGGGATGGGTTCTTGGAAACAGGATTGTAATTCTGGGCCATTTTGACAATCCTTTTGGAGACATGCTCCTGGCATCCAAACTGGCAAATGCTTTTTCATTCCCTTCAAATCCCCTGAAGTCACACACGCCTTGCTCATAGTTTCCTCTAGCTTTCTTTCTAAAGCCTTTTGGCAGTTTTCAGGGTTGCAGTGATATCTTAGACATACAACATAGTATCAAAGAATTTCCACCAGATCCTGAATTGCAGGCTAAGTTTTACCCTCTTAAATGTGCTCCTGCTGCACAGCTATCAAACTTGAACCCCGCATTTCATGTGTGATGCTCTTCCTCCATTTCTTTGCAGCAAGCCCAGTTCTATTTTCTTCTCCGTTATGGAACAAAATTGCCAAAATTCAAAACAAATGACAGAATTGGGAAAAAATGGCTTGATGGGATGGATGGCAAAATGGGTACATAGGCAGTTACATGATAAAGTGTGTATAGTAAAAGACCAATTGTCGAATCTATGTTGGGGGCCCATATACAACATTACTTTAAAAACTTAAAGTTTACTAAACTTTCAGAATAAAATATCACAAAGAAAAAGAAAAAATAAATGTCATAGAGTAGCAACAACAGAGTAAAACTGCACACTAGAGAACCCATCTAACTTGGCGGGGGGTGGGGAGGACAGGGTCAACATCTACTATGAGAGGTCATTTTCATAACATGTATTTTTGATATGTTACGATGAGAATGGCATCTCCTTCTGTGATTTTCCTCCTCAAAGCCTATAACCCCACTATAATCATGAGGGAAAAAAATCTGATAAATCACAATCACAGCACAGTTTCCAAAACACTTGACCAATAAACCTTAAAACTGTCAAGGTCATTAAAAACAAGGAAAGTCTGAGAAACCATCACAGCCAAGAGGAGCCTAAGGAGATGTGACAACTAATGTGGTATCCAGGATGGGATTCTGCATAAAGATATTAGGTTAAAACATTAAAAATGTGACTAAAGGTTGGAGCTTAGCTGACAACAATGTATCTATACTGGTTCATTAGTTTTAACAAATATATCATCCACTAAGGTAAGATTTAACAATAGGAAGGATGAGTGTGTAGTAACCGAGAGCTCTCTGTTTAATCTTCACAATTTTTCTTTCTTTTTTTTCTTTTTTTAGACAGAGTCTCACTTTGTTGCCCCTGGTAGAGTGCTGTGGCATCAAAGCTCACAGCAACCTCAGACGCCTGGGCTCAAGTGATTCTCTTGCCTCAGCCTCCCATGTAGCTGCCACTACAGGCGCTCACCACAATGCCTGGCTATTTTTAGAGACAGGGTCTCGCTCTTGCTCAGGCTGGTCTTGAACCTGTGAGTTCACGCAATCCGCCCTTCTCAGCCTCCCACAGTGCTAGGATTATGCACCTGACTTCAAACACAATTTTTCTATAATTCTAAAACTGTTCTAGAATTAAAAGTGTACTTTTGTAAGGGAAGCTGAGCCCTGATTTTTAGCCTTACTTCCTGCTTGAGAGACCTGGAGAATCATGAAAATGACATGTGAGTTGTGTATGTGCAGGGGGTCTGGCCAGAAAACTGGTCTCCAGGGGATGATGTATATGTGAGGTGTGGCAAAACCAGGCCTAGTGGGTATGGTAAAGATTCTCTAGATTCCAAAGATCTCTTGATGCTGGAGGCAGAGGTTCTTCTCAGGGTCTACAGTTTTGCAAAAACACATGGGGGGACATTCTCTATAACCTTCTCCAGGTCCTCCCTAATCAGTGCTAATGCTGGACAAGCAGCTTTTGTCTACCTCTTCCCTTTTTATGATAATAAATACAGACCTGAGGTTTACTCAGGAGGCTCCTCCCAGAGTTCCTCAGTCCCCAACACAGACTGTGTCAAGCTCCTTTGTTCCTCGTGTCAAGACCCCCTATTCTGGTGTCCCCAAACCCTTTCATACATGAAAGAACACATAGCAAATAATTACTAAAGTAATTAATATTATTTTGAAATTATGTTACAGATATACCGTCATGCACATTTATACTGGTGGTCTCGTAAGATTATAGTATTGTATTTTTATTATACACTTTCCATGTTCAGATACACAGATATTTACCAAAGTGCTGCAATTGCCTACAGCCTTTAGTACAGTAACTTACTGTACATGTTTTCAGCCTAGGAGCTGCAAACTCCTGTAAGCTAGACCATATAGCTGAGGTGTGGAGTAGGCTATATCATGTAGGTTTGTGTATGTGCACTCACTGATGTTTACAAAACAGTGAAATACATACACCTGTCATTAAGTGATGCATGACTGTATTGTCTTCTAAATGCAGTTGCAAGGGCTGTATCTGTGTGTCCCTATAGAATGAAAGCTTGTATTTTCAATATGATCATTGTTTTATGAAAATGACTAACAAGTGAAACCAAAAGACAGAAGTTATATGTGGATTTGAAGTATCCAGTCAATTCAATCAGTTTAACCAAACTTTGTGCTTTTGGGTTTTATTTTCTTGTTTGAGGATAGGAAAGCAAGATGCTACAGTAGAATGATGAAGACAAACAATCAAATTAAAGTGGCAGCAATAGCACTTTCCCCAGATTTGAGCTGGTAATACAACTCATAGAGAGGCAAGCAGATTAATCAAAAAATCCTTTGTGACAATTGTAAGAGCATCTTTGTAACAGGCACATACAAGTAGTATAAATGTATCAGCTGTATTGCTTTTGCTAACACACAAGTCCTAATTGTGCTCTAAAGCTAAGGAATAGCTATAGGAAGAATTTTTTTTTTTTTTTGAGATAGAGCCTCACTATGTCTGTAGAGTGAGATAGCATCATAACTCACAGCAACTTCAAACTCTTGGGCTCAAGTGATTCTCTTGCCTCAGCCTCCCGAGTAGCTGGGACCACAGGTGCCTGCCACAATGCCTGGCTACTTTTAGAGATGAGGTCTCACTCTGGCTCAGGCTGGTCTCAAACCTGTGAGCTCAGGTAATCCACCCACCTCGGTCTCCCAGAGTGCTAGGATTACAGGTGTGAGCCACTGCACCTGGCCCAAGAGCAGATTCATAGTGGAGATAGTTGGCACTCCAACTTGAGGAGCACACCTCCAAACTTTTCTGCCACAGGAAGAGATGAAGCATCTATCCAGAGCCTCTTGTGTTCACTAAGAATTGTTTCTGGGGTGTTGACTCCTCCATACTTCCATGGGTGGAAAGGGCACCACCATGGTGGAGCTTGAGAAGGCTCTAGAGCAGAGCACCAAGGAGGTGCAGACACTTAGCTGGGAAGTGGTAGCACCCACTGTCTACTGCACCTCCAGTGAGCTCAGAGGCGGGCCAGGGGGATGGTGGGAGCATCACGAGAACTGCTGCAGGAGGATATGTATCTCACTGTGGTTCTAGTCTGCTTTTCCTGGAATATTCATAAGGCTGAACACCTTTTTATGGCTTCACTGGTCACTTGGATATCATTTGGTATGAAGTTATTAGAATTCCATTGAATTTGTAGGTTAGTTTGGGAGAAATTTGCCATCCTTACAATATTAAGCTTCCAATCTACAAAGGTGACTTGAGACTTAAACTTGTCGATCACTAGTGCTTTATAGCTTCCTACAGCATGGTTTTATATATATATATTGTCATATTGTTTCTGGATACTTGATAGTCTTTAATGCTATATTTTTAAAATTTTATCTACTATTATCATATAAAAATATTTTTTGATTTATGGATATTGCCCCAGAATGATTTTTTAAAGTATAAGTCTAGCTGTGGCATTTCCCTGCTTGCATTCTTCGGTTATTTTTGATTACCTATAGGAAAAAGGTCAAAGCTTTATTCTGGCCCAGGCCCTGGTGTGATTGGTCCTGCTCCTCCTCACCAGCTTATCCTATACCCCAGGACCCCTCCAAGACTCTTCATACTGTTCTCTGCCTCTGGCACATCCCTCACCTTTTACCAAATTAAATTTTACACACCCTTAGATCTTGGATTAAGAATACCTCCTCTAACCGCCCAATCTGGGTCGGGCCCTTTTTAGGTCACCTTTATATTTTTATATCAGTTTCTTCTGTACACAGTCTATAGTTACATGATTCTATATGTTACTGTTTAATGTCTTCTTCTCCCACAGATGTCAAGGTGCACTTGAACAGGGACTATAGCCATCTTGGTTTCCATAGTAACCCCCATACCTGGTAAACAGAAGGCTTTTAAATACATATTAAGTGAATGCATCAAATAAAGTGTAAGTGGAGGGATAAGCCAGGGCACACAGGTAGGAGAACTAGGTGCACTCAGGGCAGATGCCTTGTTTGGGAAATACAGAGTTCTGGGACACGAAGCTTAAAGTACAGGGCTTTGATTCCCAGAGAGAAGGGTGCTCTACTTTGCAGACTAAGAGGACTTATTGGCTCCTGGATAGAAAAAGCAGCTGATTTTGACAATTTTGTTACCAATTGTTACAAACTTGTATATATCTGGATATTTAACCTATGTTCTATCCACATTTATCTCCGCAAGATGATCATTAAGCAACAAATATGTTCATATTCACATGTACTTGTATGTAGCATATAAATTAATTTGACTTTCAGGAACAGTTTGCAGGAACAAAAAAAAAAGACAGCTGACAAATATCGTGGTAATGTTAGAAAGTGAAGATCCTAAACTGTACTCTAAAATTTTACGAAATGCTCTAAAATGTCAAATACAACATTTTTAAAAGCCTATTTTGTCTTCTCAGCTGTATTTGATTCTGATGAAATATCTTTTCCTTGGAGTCTAGAATTCAGTGATAAGCTCTTGGACAAGGTATTACACAGAGCTCACATTTTCTTGAAAAAGACAAATTATCAAACCTCACTCAAAAATAATTATTATATCCTTATATCTATTAAATAAATAGAATTTGTCATTTAAAAAAACTTTCCACATAGAATCACTTCAGAAAATAAAGAGGAATTAATTTCCAATTCATTTTATGAAGCCAGCAGTAGCCTATTTCCAAAAGCAGAGGGAAAAAAGTACAGGAAATAGAAACTACAGACCAACATCCTTCGTAATATAGAATAAAAAATTCTTAACAAATAGCAAATCAAATCAAGTTATATATAAAAGAGAAATACACCATGACCAAGTGGAGTTCACCCTAAAAATGTATAGGTGGTTTTAACACTCAAAATTAATTAACAAACTTGCCATATTAACAGACTAAAAGAAAACCCATAGCATTATTTCAAGAGATGCAGTAAAAACATGTGGCAAAATTTACATCTTTTCTTGATAAAAATGAGCAACAACTTAGGAAAAAACAAACTTCTCAATTTGATAAAGGGCATCCATCAAAAGATCTATCCCCAACATCATCACACACAATAATGAAAGACCAAAGTTTCTCCTCTAGATCAGAAAGAACTATTTCAGCACCTCTACTAAATAGTGTATTGGAGGTTGTAGCCAGTGCAATAAGGCAAGATTAATAAATGAAAGGCATGTATACTGAAAAAAAGACATAAAGCTATGTTTATTCATAAATGACATGATTATATAATATGTGTATATGCAGAAAATCCTACACATGGAATCTATAATGAAGCTACTAAAAAATAGGCAAGGTCACAAATTATAAGGTAAATATTAAAAAATTAGTTGCATACATACTAGCAATGAGACATCAAAATCAAAATTTTAAAGGTTACACCATTTTATAAAAATATTCAAAAACATAAAATACTTAGAGGAAGATGATTAGGCAATTCTAATCAAAACCCCAGTAGGACTTTTTGAATAAATTGACAATTTGATTTTTGTCAACATAAAGTTGTAATCATCAAGAGTGTGGTATTTTTATAAGGAAAGATAAATATAAATGAAACAAAATAGAGTTTTAAATTATACCCATAAATATATAGGAAATTGGTTTTCAACAAAGGTTATGATGTGATTCAATAGAGGAAAGACAGTCATTTCAACAAAAAGAATTAAAACTTAATATTCACATGGAAAAAAAAATAACCTCAACCTTACTTCACATCATACAAAAAAATGTACTTTAAATTTATAATAGACCCATACTTGAAAACATAACACTTTAAAATTTCTAGAAGAAAATGTGGGAGAGAATTATCACAATGTTTGTGGTAGGGAAAAGTTTCTTAGACAAGACACAAAAAAGCTACTATGTAAAAAAGCAAAAGTGATTGGTCAGCGCCTATGGCTCAAAGGAGTAGGGCATTAGCCCCATACGCTGAAGGTGTTGGGTTCAAACCCAACCCTGGCCAAAAACGACCAAAAAAAAAAAAAAAGCAAAAGTGAAATTAAACTTTCTCAAAATTTAAAATTTCTACTACTTGAAAACACATCTGGTTGGACAAATGTTTGCATTCTATATATCTGATAAAAGACTTATGTCCAGAATATATAAAGAACTCTTAGAGCTTAAGGATAAGAAAACAACCTAATTTTTAAATGTATAAAATATATAAACAGATGTGTAAAAAAAGAAAATACATTCAACTCTTAGTATCCAGGGGTTTCTCATCCATGAATCAAATCAACTACTTATGGAAAGAAAAACTGAGTCTGTACCAAACACGTACAGACATTTTTTCTTATCATTACTCCCTAAACAATGCAATATAACAACTATTTGCACAGCATTTACATTTGATCACTTACTTATTGTAAGTAATCTAGAGATTTTTAAAGTATATGGGAGGATGTATGTAGGTTATAGCACATGTTATGCCATTTTATATCAGAGATTAACCCATGGGGGTTCTAGGAATATTCCCTCCCAGAAACTAAGGAACAATTGTATACAAATGGTTCAATATACATGAAAAGATGTCAGTAGTCACTGGGCTATTGAAATTAACAGCACAATGAGATGCCACTTTATATGCACAAGAATGGTTACAATTTTAAAAATTGATGATAACCAGTATTGGCTAGGACACAGAGCCACTAGATGTTCATGTAAAATGGTACATTTTGGGAAAGTTTGGTAGTTTCTTATAAATTTAAATGTATATTTGTCATATGACCCTAGGTTTTTGCCCAAGAGAAATGAACACACATGACCAGAAGAAGACCCACACAAATGCTCATGATCGTTTCGTTTATAAGACAAACACTAAATGCCTATCAATAGGTGAGTGGAGTTCACCAGCAGAGTCATAACAAAATACTCTGTAGGAACAAAAAGAACTGGGCAAAAGGAAGAACTACTGATACACACAGGGATTGATTTCAAAAGGATTATCAAGACAGACACAGAAGAAGGCATCCTGCATGATTCTGCTCATCCAGGTTCTACAGTAGCGAAACTAATCTAGAATGACAGAAAGCAGATCCACTAGTTGCTCTCTAGGTTAGGGAATGGGGGAGGATTGAGGGCAAAGGGGCAAGAGTCACTTTAAACTGCTAACCTTGGCTAAGCAGAAGCTTTCTAAGAAAGGCACTTGTCACTGGGATCACTCTTGAAGTGTCTGTCCACTTACCCAGTGTGCCAAAACTGGTCTCACTCTATGCCCCTGATGGCCAGGGCTGTAAGGCATCTCAGACCCTGCCTTTAGGCTGCTCAGTCACTAGATTACTCACCTAAGGTCTCCTGCCCAATCCTCACTCTGCAACCCTGAGGGTGGAGCTTGCTGGGGCAGTTCTCCCACAATGGCCTACAGCCGAACACTATTAGTTCTGTCTAGCTCAGTGGCTCAGTCCAGGGCCCTAGACAATGCTTAAAGTCCTCCACACTCTGACCCAAGTTCTCCCAAGGCAGTTCAACTGAGTGCCAAGTCCAAAAAAATACAAAACAGCTCATAGCTAAGGCTTTTCCAGTTTGCAATCTCACTGCTGCTGTACTTACAGCTGCCAAGGAGATTAGACAGAAGGAACACACTCAACCACTTGCCAGTTCTCCACTGCTTTTGTCTTCCTCATGGGGTCCAGAAGTCTCTCGCTGACTCCCTCTGTCCCCAAAGGGATATTCCTAGGCAGAGCCCACCAGCCAGAGATGCCTGAAGTCTTCTCTCCCCAGTCTCACTGTGCCTAGTTGCAAGGAATCTGTTACTTGGCCGTCATCTTGCTCCTCCCTCACACTTCACTTTTAATCAATTACGTTTCTTACAGGAATTTGGACTAACCTTCTTATATTCACCTCCCATCAGAATGCACAAGGATTGTATCTTCTGGGTTGACACTGAAAAATAAATGTCTTTATTTGTTTCTAATGAAGAATTCATTAATTTATTGAACAACTATTGATTTAGGAGCTTCTTTTGTGCTAGCACTGCTTTGGGCATTGAGATTATAATGGTGAACTAGACCAAAAAGATCTCTGACCTCAGCCACAATATAGAGGCTGTGGAAATATAGAGTATATGTGGAAAGAAAACAATTTCTAAGTAATGCTCATCCTAACTCACTATCACTCCTCAATAATAAGCAAAATCAATATGTTTCACTTTAAATGCTTTGAAGAAAATAAATTTGGAGCTGTGACAGAATCTGCTGAGTGTGCTGGCAACTTTCAGTAGGATTGACAGGGATAGACTGAGGTGACATTTGAGTTGAGATATAAAAGAGGAAAGATAAATTGCATGAAAAATAGGAGAAAGAGCAATCTAGGCAGAAGAAATAGGAGGGAGAAAGACTCTGAGGAGGAGCGGAACTGAGCCTGTTTACAAAAAGAGAAAAGAAACCAGAAACGCCAAAGAAAAAGGGGATAAATGAATCAAGATGAGTTAATAAGGCCAGATCAATGGTTATTAAGCCATAGGCTATGAAACGAGTCAGTGAATCAAATTTGTGTTTTAGAAAAATTCACTCAAGCCTCGGTGCCTGTAGCTCAAGGGGCTAAGGTGCCCACCACATATACCAGAGCTGGCAGGTTCAAATGCAGCCCAGGCCTAAAAAAAGAAAAAAAAAATCACTCAAGCACTGTGGGGATTATTGATTTGGAAGGGGCAAGAGAAGAAACAAAGAGATCAGTTAGAAGGGTATTGCACTAGTTCAGGCTTGAACTAAGTTAGTAGAAAGGGAGATATTGAGAAGTGGAAATATCTAAGATAAATATTCGAAGGAAAGATTAGCAGGTCTTGTTAATGAATTAGATGTGAGGGATAAAGGACGGAGGGAATGAAGATGATGCTACTATTTGGGTAGAGGGTGGTGCTGTTTCCATGACGTGGGAAAGAAGGTTCTGTTTGGGACTGTTTACCTTGGAGATGCATGAAACATACACTGAAGTGTCAATGGGCAGCAAGCTGCAAAGGCTTCAGAGCTCAAAGGACTGGGACTGTACATGGCAATCATAATCTACTCAAGTGATATTATTTACAGCCATGGAAATGAATGAGATTATCTACCTATGGTGAAAAAAGTAACCTGAATTGAGCCTGAAATCCAATTCTCTGAAGTCTGAGTTCAGTGAAGTCATCAAAGAAGACTGAAGTGAGATACTGTGAGAAGCAGAAAGTGTGATTTCAGAGAGATGAAGGATGGAATGACTGGCCAGTTGAGTGGCATGTCATCCTCAAACAGAAGAGAAGAATTGAAAAAATGCCCACCGAATTTGGCAATGTGGAATATTTTGAGGCTTCGACAAGAACAATGTCAGAGGAGTGGTGTGGAGGAAAACCAGATTGGTGTATGTTGGGGAGGGATTTGGGGACATCATTGACATGAGATATCAAACATAAAGTTTCGAGATTTTTGCTCCAATGGGGAGCAAAGAAACAGGTGACCGGATGACATTTTTCTTGCAATTTTTTCCCAAATGGGAGTTACAAAAGAATGTTTTCAGAGTGAGTAGATTAGCGTTTCCATGAAGGAAAAAGTCAATAAAACAATTAATGAGCTAAGAATGAAGTTGTTGAGAAAGTAAGAAGGGACAACAGTGCAGGTGGAGCAGCTGGTCCTTAAACAGAGAGGCGCACCTTTCACACAGTAGAAGCAAGAAAGATGGAGGTTATGGTCCCGACACGACCCTGTGCGTCTTCCTTGATGCTACTTGACCACCTTTAATGTGCTTTTGGAGTTATAAGAGATCACATTCTTTGCCAAAACTTTTCTTATGCTGTCCAAAATTTGGGAAAAATTGGGCTAACCAATTTTCTTTATTGTGGGACTTTTCAAATCCTTTAATTTGTTTGTGTGTGCTGTGAATTACGAAAAGGGAGTTTGTAACATGCAACATTCCCCAAACTGATTTGACCTCTTCAATCTTTATTATTAACCACACCTTATATTTGTGGGAAGGTTTTCCAAGAAACATATTTCAAGAGAGTTCATATAAACAACAAACAAAAAAATCCCCTACTGTTTCTCTTATTAAATTTGATTTTTAAAAAGGAACTTTCTCTTCATATGCCTTTTCGTAAACCCCATTTTTCGAGCACTAAAATACAATGAAGAGATTGGGGATTACACAGTACACATGTCAGCACACGGTATTTGTAGACATTTCTTGATCTTTCCTTAATTGAACACTAATAATATAAGGACCACTTTTTATCTGACATTAAAATGTGAATAAACATTTATTTGCCAATAGAAATAAAAATGCCTAACAATGGCGTGTCACGGTTTCAATATAATAAGATTTAGAAGAAACTTTTAAAAACTCATAAAAAGCAAATAAATATAGTAAGATTTAGGAACTTCCACTGTCTAATCTACTATAGTATCTTCCAAAGAGAAGGCTTTGACAAATATGTATGAATTCCTATATACCTTGACCATTTATTATTAAATATAAAGGAAACCCAGTTAACTTCCATAAATTTGAAGTATCTATCTGCTCTATTATTGTAAGGACATGGTGGTCATTAGTCTATTGTCAGAATATATTCCCAAATGGGGGGAAGGAGAGGAAATATCACTTTCCCTTCTTTAAACCAATTAAGCAATTTATTTTTTTAAATAAATTAAATAGTAGAAGCTCAACTCCTTGAGGGCTCACTTATAAATCTATGGTAAAACCTTGCAAAGTGATCTACACATAGTAAAGAGCTCCACAAATACTTATTAAATTAATTCGAGCTTTAAAAAGACCTGCCTTAATTTAATTTAGCCCAGGATAAAACAGAAAATTACATTTGTAATTGTATTTGTTTCATTTCAGGAAATCCAGGAAGGCTCAATGACCCCAAATCATTTTCTCAAGTAGCGCAATAATATCTGAAACTCTATTTTAGAAAATGACTTATTTATTCAGATGAAATATTTACCTACAAGTCACTTTGCTAGGTGCTGGGGATAAAATGGGTAGGAATCTTCTATCTGGTGTAGGGAGTCAGGCATGCAAGTTATTATCTCCTATTTCGTGTTATTTATTTTCGACAAAGGATCTTCATGTGCCTTTTGGTCAGTCAATGCCTTTCCTCATCCTCCTCATGTTCCTTGTCTCTGTGTGTTTTTTCATATTATTATTCTCAGTGTTGCTCCTCTTGGAAAGCTGGGCAGTTCCAAGGCGTTGGCTGAGGCACCAGAGAGGAAGGTGAGCTTGCAGGACCTTGAAATTCAGGCCGCTTCCTCCACACGTTTTCTCACACTCTTCTGTTTTCTAGGGTAGTAGGAAAGTCCCCCTGGGTTCTGCAAAGTTTACCACGTCACAGGTTTCTGCTTTGGACTCCAGTGGTGTCTGTGAGGGTTTGTCTTCATATGCACACACTGGAGTGCTGTGATCTTTTCCTCTTTTCTGCCTGGGGCAGGACTGCTTGTTATGCATATTTTAGTTTCTCTGCTGTTACTTTCATTTGCACCTTCCCGGCCTCTTTGCAACACAAAAGGCATCAGAGAGGCTCCCAGGGCCTGCAGGCCTGCTGGAATCTCACTTTTTTTTTTTTTGAGACGGAGCCTCAAGCTGTCCCCCTGGGTAGAGTGCCATGGCATCACAGCTCACAGCAACCTCCGACTGCTGGGCTCAAGCGAGTCTCCTGCCTCTGCCTCCCAAGTAGCTGGGACCACAGGCACCCGCCACAACGCCTGGCCATTTTTTGGTTGCAGCCATCATTGTGTTTGGGGGGCCCGGGCTGTGGATTCGAACCCACCACCTTAGGTGTACGTGGCTGGCGCCTTAGCCGATTGAGCCACAGGCTCCGAGCCGCTCAGGCTGGTTTTAAATTCCTGGGCTCAAGTGGTCCTCCAGCCTTGGTCTCCCAAAGTGCTGGGATTACAGATGTAAGCT
>CAUYQV010084350.1:0-16555 GCA_963574575.1 Galagoides demidoff
AGACTTCCTGGATTCAGATTCCAGCTTGCCCATTTACAAGCTCTGAGAATGTGGTTAGCTGACTTCTTTTGCCTTCTTTTCTTTCTTTTTTAAAAAATTTCAGAACATATTCTTCTTAGTAAAGTATCCCAAGAATGGAAATGAAAGTATCCAATGTACTCGATACTACTATGAAATCTATACATAACCACCTACATAATCAATCATACGAATGGGAAAACATAACTATAGTCCATAAAGTAGAAGAGAAGAGGAAAGAGAGGGTTGGGGAGAGGGGGGACGGGAGAAGGGAGGGTATTTGGGCGACCTCACTTAATGTGCATGATGCAATCGTACATTTCAAAACTATTAAGAAATGAGTATAATTGTGATGGATGTGTTACTTGGTTCAATGTACAAAATTATGATTTAATAAAAAATAATTATAAAAAATGAGTAAGATTCTGGTGTAACTGGGAGACAGAAAAAAAGACCTTGGCATACCATTAGTTATATTAGTGACTCAAGGGTGTTAAAACTGCATACTAGGATGGCGCTAGGATGACTAGAGGCCGGCCTTTCAGTGTTTAAAACTATGTGTGCTTCACAATCCTTCCAGAGTTTGCATTCTTTCTTGAGATATCAGCACCCTTCCCTGTCCAACATGCCAGGCTTGAAAGCTATCATTATCTCTGCCTCTAGCAGACAATCTATATCAAAACAGTTGTATACATAAAACACTACTGCCACGATGGCTGGCTTTGCTCTGATCCAGCTGTTTGAGTGCATAGCAGTTGGTACACAGAGTGCTGGAACAGGGGGAGCCCCCAGGCCTTATTTGCTAATGTTGCTCACCAGCTGCTGCTTTCTGTGGTCTTTGCAGGCGAGGCCTGGAAGCCTGCCAGCTGCAGCAGGAATAGGAGAACGTGAGCAATCTCCGAAGTCCGTCAATTTTCAGCTGCCAGCACCTGACACCCTGCGCAGCACAGTGCTTTCCCCAGGGTGATGGGGAGACCCTGCTGGTTTCGGTGGTGACAAGTACTCACTCTCCGTCCCTTTTATACACACTATCAAACACATACCATCCTTTGCATCTAAAGAAAAACTTCTGAGCCTCACTCTTGGTTGTCTATATAGGCTTGCATGATTATTTGGGACGGGAAAGTGAAGCAGTTCCATTTTTCTTAGGAAGAAGGCACTCTAATAGTCTACGAGAGGAATGTAAATGTTGATGTTATTTAAGCCCCCAATTTGATTACATATTTTTGCCAAGGATTCAATTAATATGTAAATGTATACACCAGAATGAATGTGTGGGTAAATTTAATAATCAAATTTTATTTATTATTTTCCTAAATGCATGTCCAAGATAGAGTTTAATTATTTGCTGTCCAAACAAATTAAATAAATCTTTTCTACGTGATCTCTCCTTGCACAATCTAGTTGTTATTTAGAAATGTGTACTTTAAATAAACTTTAACATTTTAGCTATTAGACTTCTGACATTGAACACTGGCAATTAACATGGGAAGGAGGAATATTTGGAAAATAGATAAGCTATTTTTTTTAAGTCTAAGAAAAATGAGCTTCATAAGAAAGGTTGGACATTTTTATAAAAACGAATTTTTATCCTGGATGTTTTAAGTCAGAATAACTTGATTTCAACTTCAAATTTCTAAAAACAAAATTGATTTTGAATTTAACATTTGGAATCTTCTCTTTTCTTCTAATAGACCATAGAAAAAAGGAGGGCTCAGATTTCTTTACACTGTTGTAAAATGAAATGTTTTTAGTTTGAGTAAATAGTCATACTGAAACTATTTAGCCCAGGAAAGCAAGAACTCTGCAGCAGTTTACTAGATATCTGCTAACTGGACAGTAGCAGCCACCATGATCATTGGGAAAGATTAAAATTATCCCAATAAACTCTCATGCCTGCATGCTCTTCCACATGGTTCTGCCTACTGTGGTGTCTTCCATGAGTGGGACCCTGTTACTCAAGGGATCTGGTGTGTTAAAACAAAAACATCACTAAAGAGTTTTTGAAGCTATTGATGAAAATCACACTGGGTAAAAATCATTTCACTAGCATTTCTTTATGTGTGTTTAGTCCTCTCCCAGGATGACCCAAAGATGACATACAGGGAGGGGGGATCCTGAGCCCCTCAACATTACCAGTGCCCTTGTCTGGTCCTGGTGCACCTCTGAACTTCACTTCTAATTCTGTCAAATCTAACGCATCTAGAAAGAAGAATCTTCGTTGCCTTACCACATGCATTTGGATTAATTTTTATAAACAACCGAAGGAGCAATTTCACTTGATTTCTTTTCCTTCCTTTTTCTAAGAGAGAGATCATGTGCTTTAATGGCAGGAGCCCTGCTCACCATTTCTAAAGAGTTGTCTGTCTTTCAATTTTTTTGGCTCTCATATTTCAGTTTTGTAAATGGATATAATCTGCCCACAACAAATTTTTACCGAATGCTACTTTGTGCCAGTGCCATTCAGGATACCTGGTGAACCTCAGTGACTAAGCAGACTGCACAAATCACTGCCCTGATGCTGCTCACTGCCTAGGGGAAGAGCAGACACAACCACAAAGCATGCTGAGTCTTACTCTTGAAGTCTTGTCTCTTGTTCTTCCCCCAAAAGTATCTGCCTCTGTTCCCCCTAGCTAGGTTCCAGTATCCCAACAACTTCTGTTCTCTCTTCTGCCCTCTGTTCAACAAGGCCATAGACATGGGTAGCTCTGAAAGGTTGCAACAGAGGAGTCCTTGACAGACACTATGGCATTGCTCAGTGTGTCCTTTGTTTGCCTAAAAGCAAAAGGTTTAAGGAGATAAACGAAAGAGAAGTATACTGACCTTAAATGCTTGTCTTAAGGTAGTGAAGTGAGTATTAACTAAAATAAGTAATTACAAAGGTTTTTTTGTAAAAACTAAATTCATTTTTGTGGTTGTTGCTCATGCTGATTACCAATTCCTGAGTTGCACAGTGAGCTACTGACATAGCCATGGCCAAGTATTTTGGTAGCCAAACACCTGCATCTGTGGGGTCCTCCCCTGGAAGAAGCTGGGCAGCTCACAGGCACAGGGTACAAGGTTTCACTGCAAGAAAATCAACATCCTAGATAAAGGCTGAACTTATAATCTTAGTTTTAATAGATCCCTGATCCAGGGTAACCAGTAGCTACAAAGTTCAAAAAATTTGTGATGTATGAAAAGGTATTCCTACTCCCAGTCCAGCATTTCCTTTCATAGACTACGTGCATATAATCTGTCCTCGGATCACAACTAAGGCCAGGAGGTTACAGAGTAGAGTGATGCCTTTTAACTGCACAGTTGGAAAGGTGTTTTCTACTCAGATTGAGCTACCTTGTTTTTGGTTGCTTCATGGCAATGCCATTTGTCTCCTGCTATGATTTTTAAGCTATCAATGTCAATATTACCAAGCTTGACACACCATGTTTCAGTGAGCCCTTATAGGGGAAATGCGCAAATTGGCAATAGGCAAAGTTTACTTTTAACCCACAGAGAGTATCTCTCATAATTCCAGATAATGACAGGACACAAAGGGCTCTATGTTGTCTGAAAGAGTTTTGGGAACCATGTAGTTCACCCTTGAGCTCCCAAGATATTTAAATGAGCAGTTCCAACAAGATCTGACACCTATGGTAATAGGAGTCTACGACTTTGATTAGGGTCAAGGAAACACTGTATTTGTGTAGGTCACGCCTTTTCTATCTGCAAAATGCAGGCAGTGTTTTGGTTGGGGCAGGGGTAGGGAGGGAGGGCTGTAATCTTATACTAAAAGTGTATTAAAATATGCTGATGTATATTCCCATCTTCTTTGTTTTGATATGCCCAGAGAAGAGATTGAATAATGTGCCTACTTTCAAAGAATTGTGTGCACTGAAACAAAAAGAATGCGTTGGAAAGGCGGAGGCAAGAAAGTTGGGAAGTATTCTAAAACATGCCCTCAGGAGTTGTGCTTTACCTATAAAAACTAGCTCTGTATATTTATAGCAGCATGCGTTGGCCAGAATGATTCTTTATACTGTGTTTAAACCTGAGAATTTAACTTGCTTTCTCATACTTTCCACTGAAATGTTAATGGGATGCTAGTACAAATGGAGGTGTCAAGTGGAATATTGACTTCTCAACATCAGTTCAGAATAGTGATTTTTGAGTTCATCTAGAGGCTCTTAAATCATTAGATACACATGACATTCAGGTTAATAGTACATCACAAGAAGGAAAATTAAAACCTTATATTCTGCTTGAGTCAGATAACTTCCCCCTGCAGAATATTGGTATGCCCCCAACTTCTTGGGGACTTGAAGAAAAGAACAATTTTAAATTAGTATTTTATTATGGAAATCATCCAATTTAATAGTATATTATTAAACATTAAAATAGCATGAAACCAAGATAGGAAAATCCTTTTCCTTTTGAGCCTGGTATTAATAACTTCAGAAAATCAGTCTAGGAAAATTACAATGTCTTCCAGTTTCCTTAACGTGTCTGACTCTGTAAGTGACCTTAAGCTCTTTTAAAACAATTAAAAGATTCAAATATTTGTCTGCCAAAATTTTATGGCATGTTAGATAATGGGATGAATGTAGTTATATATAGTCTCTATATTCCTGGTTATACCTAATTTAGTTGATATTAACATTACTCACTCAGGCTTTTATGTACTTTGAGTCATAGAAGGTCAAGGTCTCAAAACTAATCATAAAAACTACTGACTGCTATTCACACTAATATAATAATCCTTTCTTTAAAACAACTGCCAATAAATTTCATTATAAAAAGTTATTAAAAGGGTTAAAATCTATTAAATGTCAAAGAATTTGCCTGACTCAAACTTCTAATAGAGAAAGAGAATAGGCTTTCTTTCTGAATTATTTAAATCTTTACCGACTGTGCACTGAACCATGAAATTAGAAAAGTGTTATTAGAAGTATTCTTTGGTTTTTATAAAACTTGGAGCCCAGAATGTATCAAGCCATAGTCTTTAACTAGACTAGTTAAAGCAGTAGGTTTTTAATCCCAAATACATGGCTCCTACTGATATAAAGATCATAATTAAAAGTCTATTCTGTGACTTGGTGATAATAAAATTTTTATTACAGAAGCACACATGTTCATTTAGAATATATAAGCTAAATATTCTAATTTTAATTTGGACAAATTAATTGTGGGGCGATATTTCCATGTCCACCAATATAGACGCTCTCAACAAATAATTAGGTTCTAATAGTGACTAATTTTAAAGTACTAATGTTAATAATTTGAATTATCTATCATTTATAAGTTTGCACCTACAAAATATATATCACAATCAGAAGATTATGATATAGAGTTAAAGAAAAAGATCATGATCCTGCATGATTATAACCCTGTGGGACAGATGGCACAAAATAAATTTGGGTATTAATTATTGAAAAATAGGAAATATGTCTTTCATATTGCTAAGGAAACCATACTTAGCACAACTGATGTGATGGTCTCTGCAGGACAAGCAGGGCATGGTCTACAGACTAGTCTCCTCAACTGCTCAGTCTTAGCCTTTGGTTAACTGTGGTTTTAAGTTCTCTGGGATGCTATGGTTTGGATATTTGGCCTTCCCAACCCATGTTGAAATCTGATTCCCAATGTGGGGTCCAATGGGAGGTGTTTGGATCATGGGCTGGAGCCTTATGAATAGATTAACATTCTCCCTTAGGGAGAGTGCTTACTCACACTACTGGTTTCTGTTGGAGTTAGTCCCCCAAGAGCCAGTTAGTTATTAAAAAGAGCCTGGCAGAGCCTCTCTCCCCTGCTTCCTTTCTTGCCATGTGATCTTTGCACACATCAACTTGACTTTGCCTTCTGCTCTGAGCAGAAGCAGCCTGAGGTCCTCACCAGATGCAGATGTGGGCATCATGTTTCTTGTACAACCTGCAGAACTGTGAGCCTCTTTTCCTCATAAATTAGGCAACCTCTGGTGAACAAAGGCACTGGTCCCACCTAAAACACCATGCCTAGCACTAAAAGGTTTGCTCGAATTGCCTGCTTTAGCCTTTCCTGTAATCAGGTGAGATGGTACAGTCAACACTCCCAAAAGACCCACCCAGAAGAGGCCCAAAGGTTCAAAGAAGGAATTCTTCAGTTATTCAGTTAAGTGGATCAGCTGTAATTCACCACAGGCTGCCTAATCTCAAAGCCTCTATCAGAATCACAACAACTTTACTAGTGGCCCAATGTGTGATCCGATGTTTTTAGCTGCTCTTTTAACAAATGATTGTGGTAAAGGATAGAAGATACAGTCCAAGATGACTGAATGTTATCCTTAATTCTTTAGGTAAGAAATTCAATTAAAATTTTTTTACTAACACTCTGTGCTTGGCAATATGGAGATCCTAGGGGGAAATACAGACAGATAAGACTGCCCCTGTGCTCAAGGATCTCACATGCCAGAAGCCCTACCATAAACAGGAGTCTGAGGGAATTAGTTGCTATAAACATAGGGTGACCAGACGTCCCGATTTGAGCGGGACAGTCCTACTTTTCAACAATTTGTCCCATGTCCCGCTGCGGTTTAAAAAAGGCCCGATTTTTGGAAAGAATGCATGAACGGGCTGGAGAACAAGAAGGGAATATATGGTTTTCAGCTGCCATGTGGCTATTTCGCCAGAATATGAGTTTTATATTATTTTTGTTAATTTTATAATGTTAAACTGTAATAACAAATAATTGCTGAGAAGTGATTATTGAGAACTGCTTATCAAAGTTTGCATTGTTGTCAGGCTCTGCCCTGCCCCCCCCCCATGTTGTCCCACCTCACAGATGTTAAAGTCTGGTCACCCTATATAAACAGAAACACTACTGTAGAATTGTAGAGAACGATACTGCAACAAGGGGCCTGCATGCGCGGCAGTGAAACTGCAACATCACTTAAAATTAAAAATGTTTTATGAAAACTAGAAATGAGTAGAATGTAACTCAGGAGGCAATATAATTGACACCAGACACATCATCTGACTCTTGAACAGTCAGTGTATCTGCTATATTTTCATGAGAGTAATGATTTGTTTAAGATATGTGAATGTGGCTTTTCATCTAAAGTTAAGAATGATTTTAAACCTTAAAAATTCAGTATACGATCAAATCATATTTTTAAGAAAATCTGACTAAGAGCAATCTGACAGTTTGATTTCTGTCTGAGAATCAACAATGTGCTTGTTAAATGTTTTAAGTCTCAGGATGGCTAGAGATGTAGCCTGTAGTCTCTAGACTATATGTCAGAATAGGTTGCAAAGTATAAAGTTGTTCTAACTGAAAGCCAAAAAATAAAAATTAAAAAAAAATCTTCTAATACTTGATACCACATTAGCAGAGAAACCATTTTACCAGTCCTCAAACATGGGCGTAATGTTTCAAAAATAACTTGGGTTTTTTCCATTGGGTTCTAAAAAACATTTATGGGCACAGCAACAGTAGTCATTTTTATCTGGATCTTTACAACATTCATTTCATTAGCTAAAAATGTTGCCACATAAATTATGCTTTCACAGAATGACTGACTCAAATATTTCGATCAAACCTTTCTTTATATTGCCCCACTTGCCATTCAATCAGTGCCATTCACTTGCGGGGGTAGTATGTTATCCAGAAGGAAAGAAGAAAAACAGTACACTCTGCAAGAGAGAGTGGACAGTGCACATGTCTTACTGTGTCTGGATTGGGCTTGTGGATTCTTTGCAGTTTAATAATTTCCTGAGACAAAAAAAGGAAAAGGAGTTTGAAATAGATTCCTTGGGAAGAATGAACATTTCTTTTCCTTTACTAGTAAAAGACTTCATGAATGCTTGATGACTTTAGGAGAGTTGGTTTCAGGAAATTTTAACAGAAAAGAAGTCCTTTCTCTACATATTACATTCAATTTTTGATACAGACAACTTCCTCCATTTACTTAATCTTTAAGTCTCTCTCACCTGACCGCCCCAGGAAGGTGGGGGATGGGTGAGACTTCAGAAAGCTGTTGACTTTTAAAGGCACAGCTGACTAAAAAGCAGAGCCTGCAGAATCATTTCCAGGCCACTGTAAACTTAGAAAACTATCTACAAGGGGTTCAACCACAGGAGGAGGATGAATGCATTTGCTGATTGTAATGATTCTGGTGTGGTCCCAGCCATTACAAGGAGGCCATCTCAGAATAAAAATTCAATTAGGTTAGCAGTTAACTCTGAATATTCATGCCAACAATTTGGGTAACATAATTTCAGTAAAATGCTCTAATATTCTTGGGAAAGAGGTGTCTTTTTAAAATTTAATATGAATTTAATTTAGTATACAACTTATAAAATTTAATTCTTATTGAAACTGTTATGGAATGCTTTTGCCCACTTTTCTGTTTTAGTTAAACATCTGATTCTAAATGAAAAATTATATATGCACACATACCATACACACACACACACACACACACACATATACATATACACACACACATATATACTTTTTTTTTTACCAAGAATTTTGAAATGTTTCAAAAGCCCATGAATTTTCCTCTCAGTAATTATTTTGCAGTTTTATGGCTGTGTAATGTGGAACAGACTGGACTAATTATATGTTCATCTGTGGACATGCCTTTCTTATTAAATGCATTTTTGGTCTTTAAGTGGTAATAAACAAAAGGAAAAAAAAAAGTATCCAAAAGAAAAATAGCCAATTGACAAGTTTGTTTGGTTGGAATCTTGTTAATAGTGATTTTAATGTATCAAGGGAATATTTTTTAATTAGATGCAATAATCAGTTTATTCTTTTATTATCTTTTTTCTAAATTATAATAATAGCAATGAACTGTTTTAACACCAAAAAGAACTACTATGGCCTTAGTTAAAGCCTAAAGCCTATATAAGGCCAAATGCATGTACTAACAGAACTACTTAAACAAGTAAATCCTGTATTGTAGAAGAGTTTACTTGCATTGAGCTATACAGAGATTGTTATATGACAAAAATCACTGTCTGACAAAGTCATCAAGCACTGGCTCAACAGTGAAGTCCAGCAAGGAAATAGTTCTAAACACTGAAAAGGATAAATTATTTTAGGATCTGCATAATCCTTAGACTGATAAACCTCCATTTCATTGCTATAGGAATAAAAATGGCAGCATTTTATTTATTACTTAAACTTAATAGCAACATAGTAACTGATAGGAACAGCTGTTGTATGAGAACTTAACTATTGGACACAAACATTTCCACTTTCAATCCTTTTCTTAAGCATTGCAATGAGGCAATCTTAACTTAGGTAACTTTTTGAAAACGGATACCCTACCTCTTAAAAAAATGCTAATTGGCAGAATGGCCATTTATTTTTTCTTTTCTTTTATTGTTTTTGCAGTTTTTGACCAGGGCCGGGTTTGAATGCACCACCTTTGGTATATGGGGCCAGCATGCTACTCCTTTGAGCCACAGGTGCAGAATGGCCATTTAGAATAGAATTAGAATCTTACTAATTGGCCATTTATATCATGATACTTGCAACTCCACTGTTCCCTTATTTCTTGGGATGACAGAATAATCCAAATACCAATGTCAAATTGAATGGTTTTTTAAAGAATGTTAAATATGTATGCTACTGCAAGGCAAGATATTCCTTGCAAATTAGGAAAAATACACTTTGCTCATGGGTAAAATTTGGTTTAATGATATGGAAATAAGTTCACAGCTCCTCTCTATTGTATTTACAATTTTGTCTCTAAAACATATTTAATATCCCTAACATAGTTATATGACCACAAGATGACAACTCCAATAAATGGGAAAAATCTCAATTACATCGGTCAACGGGAGGAAGAGAGAAACTCACATCATTGAAGTTTGGAGCCTATTACAAGGGAACACGGGAGAATATCTACCCATTATTTTTTAAATTTAAAACCGTCTGATTATTTTTCAGAATCTACATTTATAAAATTTAATAGAATTTTCCAGTAACAATTTATTTTCTGAAGGAAAGAAGTATTCTTGGCTAAAACAGAAGTCAGAACCCTTTGGAAAAGTTCATTATATTTTATTTACCCTTTCATAGTCCAGGGGTATAAACACTTACATTTTAATGTTTTTCATTTTTAAGGAAACAGGGAGATAGCCTTTATTTGCTTTATGGTCTTGGCTTTCCTCTCTAAACTCATGGGGTTGGTCACTGTGGTAGCACATGTGCAGGTGCCAGGTCTACTGAGGGTAGGGATCGGAGGGACTAGACGGGAAACTCAAGATGAATTGGCTCTAGCCTCCTCAGAGAAACTTGACTTGATCTAGCCTTCCAAGCATCTTTTCCATGGCACAGTCACACTCTACTATCTTCTAGGGCAAAACTCTGCAAACTTTAACATGAATATGCATAGGAAATGTGACCCTGACTCAGAGTCTGGGGAGGGGCCTCAGTCTCTGCATTCCTAATAAGTTCTAAGGTGATGTTGATGTTGCTGGAACATGAACCCAAATTTGAGTGGCAGGCCATTAATTCATATATTTCTTGACTATTTGACTCTCTTGACCACAATCTAAATTCTAAAGGGAGGCTCCTTTGCCTGCCTTGCTTACTGCTCTGAACTCGGTGTCACATTTAGGCACAAGGAGCTTAGGAACTGAGCTTAGAAAGGAGAATTAGATAGTTGGCTATTGAATTGCAAGCCATTAGTTCAAGCTTCATGATCTCCCAAGAGTTTCATCTATTGTTGGAGGAGTCTTTTGCTAGTCCACATGATACAGAATTAACCACTGACAATGTGGCACTTTGATGTGGCTTTTCTGTGGGGTGGACTAACGAGAAAGTTATCTCTAAATATCTTTCTTGGTTATTATTAATTAATAGAGAATAACAAATAGAGGACCTTCCATCTATCAGGAAAGAATTGCCTAATGTGGGATTCAAACTATAACTTGTGGTCTTTAAACGTTTTGAAAATCTAGGGTAAAATCGTCCTACAGTACTTAAAATTTAGCCATTTGGAATTCTTGACATAGTAGTAACTTAAGAAAGAACTAAATAAGAATAAAAGCACAACTTCATAAAATATGTGGGATGCAGCAAAAGCAACATTTAGAAGAAAATGTACACCATGAATTATATTAGAAAAGAAAAACTAATATCAAAACCCTAAGCTCTTACTATAGAAAACTGGAGAAAGAAGAGCTATTTAAAGCCTACAACAGACAGAACAAAAGAAATAATAAAAAATTAAGGGAAGAATCAAGGAATAAACAACAAAAAAGAATAGGAAAAAAAGTCAAAAAAGCCAAAAGCTAGTTCTTCAAGAAATCAGTCAAACTGATGGAGCTCTAGATATCCTAACCAGCAAAAAATCATGTTTCAAAATTTATAAAAGAGGGATCATTACTACTATTCCCAAGGACATAAGAAACTAGTAGAGGAATGATATGATTAAATTTGACAATTTAGTTGAAGTGAAATAATTCCATGAAATTCAAAGATGACTAAAACTCACAAAAGAGAAACATATATCCCAAAATATACACATATACTCAATAAATTGAATCAATAACTATCTTCTAAAAAGAAATCACGAAGCTCAGATAGTTCCTATCAAATATTTAAGGAAAAAGTTATACCAGTTCTCCACAATATCTTCCAGGCATTTGAAGCAGACAAAAGACTTCATAATTCATGCTATGAGGCCAGAAATACTTTAATATTAAAACCAGGCAAAAACACAAGAAAACTATTGCTCAATAACTCACATGAACATAAACATAAAATCAAAAAATAAAACTTCAATTAATCAATAAATCAAATCTAACAAACTTTAATAAAATCAACAAATCACAACTTAAATGAATCAACAAATCAAATCTAACAATATATAAAACAACTATATAGTACTACACAAGATTGATACTAACTATGCAAGATTTGTCTAACATAGAAAATGTATCAATGTATTGCAACCCATTACAGGCTAAAGAACAAAAATTATATGATCCTATCAATAGATACAGAAAAGTCGTAAGAAAAATCCAATACTTAGTTATGATAAAAACCCTTAGCAAACTAGGAATAAAAAGGAACTTCTTCAACTTGATTTTTTAAAAATCAACAAAACCCCTACAATTGATATCATACTTAATATTGGGAAAGTGAATGCTTTCCCCCTAAGGAAAGACCCAATGTCTCCTTTCACTATCCTTATTCAATGCTGTACTGAAAGTCTTATTTGATACAATCAGACAGTAGGAAAAATAAAAGGTTAAACAGCTTAAAAAGGAAGAAATAAGACAGACTTTATTCTTAGGTGACATGATTGTATACACAGAAAATCCCAAAGAAATAACAAAAAGTCTCCTGGAAATAATAAGTGAATACAAGTTATATGGGATACTACATATATTCCTTTTCTATAGAACAGAAGTAAAAATCTGAAATATGAAAATTTTAAAATGCCATTTACAATAGTGCTCCAAAAATGAAATACTTAGGTATAAATTTAACAAAATATGGACAGACCTTACATATATAAACTACAAAACTGATGGGGAAAAAAAAAAACCAAAGGAGATCTAAATAAATTGAGAGGTATTCTGTGTTCATGCATTGGAAGAGTCAACATCATTAAGATATTCATTCTTCTCAACTAGATCTATAGATTCAATGCAATCCCAATGAAATCTCAGCAAGCTATTTCACAGATACTGATGAAGTAGTTCTGAAATTTATATGGAAAGGCAAATGGCCTAGAATGGCCAACACAATACTAAAGAAGAACAAAGGTAGAGGACACATACTGGTAGACTTCAAAACTTACTATAAGGCTACAATAATGAAGACAGCATGGTATGGCAAGTGAATAGACATACAGGTCAATGGAACAGAATAGAGAGCCCAGAAATAGACCTGCACAGATAGTGATTGATCTTTGGAAAGGAGCAAAGGCAATTCAATGGATAAAGAAAGTCTTCTAAAAATGATGCTGGAAAATTGGAACTCCATATGCAAAAATTAAAAGGAAAACAGAATCTTTTATTCATTATTGGTGGGAATGAAAAAAGGTACAGCTGGCTCAGCGCCTGTGGCTCAATCAGCTAAGGCGCCAGCCACGTACACGTAAGGTGGCGGGTTCGAATCCCCAGCCCAGCCCGCCAAACAACAATGATGGCTGCAACCAAAAAATGGCCAGGCATTGTGGTGGGCGCCTGTGGTCCCAGCTACTTCGGAGGCTGAGGCAGGAGACTTGCTTGAGCCCAGGAGTTGGAGGTTGCTATGAGCTGTGATGTCATGGCACTCTACCCATGGGGATAGCTTGAGGCTCCATCTCAAAAAAAAAAAAAAAAAGAAAAAAAGAAAAGAAAAATGGTACAGTTAATGTAGTTAATGTGGAAGACAGTTTGGTAGTTTCTTAAAAAACTAAAACTAGTCTTACCATATGATTATGATCCAGTTTGCAATCAGAGATTTACCTAACCAACTTGAAAACTTATGTCTACACTGAAACCTGTGCACAAATGTTTACAGCAGATTCAGTCAAAATCATCAAAAAGTCCTTCTATACATGAACAGATGAACAAACTGTGGTATATCCATACACTGAAATATTATTCAATGATTAAAAAAATGAACCATGAAAAGACATATATGAACTTCAAATGCATATTGGTAAGTGAAGGAAGCCAGTTGGAAAAAGCTATCCACTATATCCTTATACTTATATGACATTCTGGGCAAGGTAAAAGCAGAGAGACAGTAAACATCGGTTGCCAGTCATTCAGGAAGGGAAGAGAGTTGAATAGGTAAAGCAAAGGGGAAGTAGCAAAGAAAAGTGTGGTGAAACAATTCTGTATAATATTGCAATGGTGAATACAAGACAACTGTCAGTCAAAATCCATAGAATTTAACTGTATAAAAAGTAAACCCCAATGTATGCAAATTTAAAATATTATTTAGGCACTTGGGGGATCCCAAAGTAGAATGTATAATGTGACAAAAGAATGCTAGAGACATACGAAGGAAGTTGGATAATAAATGCTGACTTAAGTAACTATGGAAATGAATAGGGCCTATAAGACTGAAGGCAAAAGAACTGTCCATAAGCACTGTAACCTAATTGATAAAGTTGTTTTCCATGTGGGTATGGGTTTACAATTGTGATAACACTATACATATGCCATGTAACGGAACAATTAAGTAAATGGATAGCGAATGGTGATGGTCAGGGGTCTCATGATTGTGGTAGGAGATTATAGTAAGAGAAGCAAGATGGGGAGGCTATGTGGCAGTGGATTAGAGTTGGAGACATCAGTATCAACTCACTTTTAGCTTAATACGGACACACATGTTGACTCATTCTAGCACAGGGCCAGCAGGTACACAAAATGAGCCTGGAGCATTTTGTAGTGGCAGACAGTAAGAAAGTATTCAAAATACTGTAGAAATACACAGACAGTGATGAGCATTTGCCAGATGGAGAGAAGAGCCAACTGAAAGAGCTTCCATTGGCCAAACTGAAACAATTTCAGCTAAAAAAAAAGGTAGTATTGAATTGTAACCCAAAGCATAAAAATAAATACCCATGAGTCCATATTGATAAATACAAGTGACTGAATAAATAAATATTGGGAGAATATCCAAGTCTTGGATGCAGACGAATTTCAAATAATTTATGTAGATGCCTTCAGAGAGGAAGAACGCTACTCCCCATTCCTTATACCTGGGTGGCACATAATATCTTTCTTCCCAAAAGTATGAAAAGAGAGAGACAAGAGAGTAACTTAACAGTGGAGAACAGTGACACTACAGTTTCACCCTCAGCGATCAAAGTGCAGCAGAGAATGTTTAGCACTGGATGTTTCTACCCCCCAAGCATTCTCTGTGCTGGCATTTGACGGAATCTGTCAAAAAGAAGGTGCTGAACTTCTACTAAACATCTGCAAAGGATGCTCAGTAGAATACCTCACTACATTCCATTCAGTCTTTGCTCACTGGGTAGACTCCATTTAGCTGCCTAGCTGTCAGAGGTTCCATGAATATTGAATATTTCTCTTCCATCATCTATTTAAGGGCTGAGACCAGACATTTCCTGAGCGATTTGTCCCTTCTTGAAAGGAATATACACCCGGAATGCCAGGAAGAGTTTTTTTTTTTTTGTTTTTTAACTGTGATGGATGAGGGTCTATTGTTGGCCAAGCATGACAAGAAGCTGGGTCCTGTCATTAATCACACTGAAGGCAAACAAACTTCCAGAGTGTTCCTTTTACCTAGTGAGTCTACTATAAGGACTTCATCTGTCTGGGTCTGGCATCCACTCTACTGGACTTCTGAGTGCTGAAAGTGTGTTAGGTGGCCCATCCATGTTTTTGTCCCACCTCCCTAAAATCCCCCTCAGTGATTTTTTTTAAAACTTTGTTATTAAAATTTCAGTAAGGAAAGTGTTTTAGTTTAGTAATATAGGAATGCCTTTTCAGAATGATGGAATTTGTATTTTGTTTTAAAGGGAAGAAAAAGAGCGAGAGATGTTTTGAGTATGTGTGGGCAGAGAGTGGTAGGAATATATGTTCTCAAGAACATTCTGGCTTCCTAAGACTTTGTGAGCACTAAGGTAATGCTGGCTTCTGGATTCGCCTACTTGAAGCATTTCTGAGCCAAGATGGGAAAATCAGAGCCAAGGATGAGAATCATGCACTGTTTATACTTGAGAAAGGAAAGTCTATTTGTATTGGATTCAATTTCCAAAGAAGGATGTCTAAAAATCTCAATAGCAGTAGCAGAATGCAAAAAGTAAGACAAAATTAATTTTAATCCATCTTAATTTAAAACACAGATATTATGCCATGAAAAACTTTTAGGAGTAGAAAGCAATGCTGTAAAGGATGCAATCACATATACAGGTGTCCAACACTTAAAGTCTAGAAATTTGTGTTGTGGCTGAGACCTTTATAGATTGTATCTTTATCTTTTCTACCCCAAAGACTATATCTAAACACTCAGGAAGACAATTCCTGCATTTTATTTGTTCTAGGAGTCAGTGAGCACACTGGAAAGGCTTCGAGTACAGCCCACGATTCAGTGTCTTTCAACAGTATGTTGTAGTTGGGGGAGTAAGTATAAGACCTTTCTGGTGGTGACTTCTGTCACTGCTTCTACTTCACACATGGAAGGTCAGCTAGGGAGATGTTTTTTAAGACATGTGTTTTATTTTTTGTAAAAACAGAGATAGTGGTTTCTAACTCAGTGAGCAAGCACTTCATAGACTCTATTGAGTCAAGAACTTATCTTCCTTAGAAATTCTTTCTTTGTTGTGCAAAGATCTCGATGATGAAGGTATCACATGCATAGTCCATCAGAAGAGGAAGGTACTAGCTTATAGTACTTTCTGCATTTTCTTTGTGTCATTAAGTTTCTTGAAGATGATTTTCTGAGTTTAGGGATTTATTATTATTATTATTATTATTTTTTTTGAGATGGAGTCTTAAGCTATCCCCCTGGGTAGAGTGCCATGGCATCACAGCTCATAGCAACCTCCAACTCCTGGGCTCAAGCGAGTCTCCTGCCTCGGCCTCCCAAGTAGCTG